>JAPKLX010000586.1:0-24927 GCA_026898415.1 Leonotis leonurus | reverse complement strand
AAGAAGAAGAAGTTACAGATATGGTAGATTACTAAAGAACTTAGATCATGATCGAACTTTAAGATTTCACAAAAGGATTTAGTGAACATAGGTTCTTTAGAGACAAAATCCCTATGTTTCACTTACAATGGCATGACAATTATATTTGTATGTGTGCGATTTTGGCATGTGTCTACTGAGTACTTTTGTACTCAGCCCTGCATGTATTTATAAATGTGCAGGTTGAGAAGTGATGATGGGAGATGCTATGGCGGGCATTGTCGGTCTTAATTTAAAGTCTTGGGTGTCTACGTGTCTTCATACACGTAGACTTAAGTCGATCCTTATTCCGCTGCAAGAGGTTCTATTTGTTTTATTTGACAAATGTGTCAATTCAGAGTTAAACTCTTGTTATGAACTAAGACTCAGTTATAAAATATCCTTTCGTTCGGTTAAGTCCACAGTTTTTCTTTTATCCTTTATTTAAATAATTGTTTTATAGTCGCGTATCCGGACTCCGCCACAAGGGCGGAGAACGGGGCGTGACACAATTTTTGTGAAGCATATGCAATCACCTTTCCTTCTTGCATAAGGACACATCCTAATCCACTTCTTGATGCATCTGTATAAAGAGTAAATTCCTTATCTGATTCTGGCACCATCAATACCGGGGCTGAAGTTAATTTACTCTTTAACTCTTGAAAACTATCTTCGCATTCTTTAGTCCATTGGAATTTAACTCCTTTTCGAAGTAATTGAGTCATTGGTCTCGCAATCCTAGAAAATCCTTCAATGAACCTTCGATAGTATCCTGCTAGACCTAAGAAACTTCGAATCTCGTTTTGCGTTGTAGGGGATTTCCATTCTTGGACAGCTTGTAATTTTTTAGGATCCACCTTTATTCCTTCTGCTGAAACTATGTGTCCAAGGAAGTTTACTTCTCTCATCCAAAACTCACACTTGCTAAATTTAGCATATAACTTCTCAGCTCTCAACGTTTCTAACACAATTCTTAAATGCTCTTCATGCTCTTGTTCATTCTTTGAATACACAAGAATATCATCAATAAATACGAGCACGAATTTATCGAGATATTCATGGAAAACACGATTCATCAAATCCATGAATACTGCCGGAGCATTTGTTAGGCCAAAAGGCATTACTACAAATTCGTAGTGACCGTATCGTGTTCGAAAAGCGGTCTTAGGTATATCTTCTTGTCGAATTTTCAACTGATGGTACCTTGACCTTAAGTCAATCTTAGAGAAAACACTAGCTCCCTTCAATTGATCGAAAAGATCATCTATCCGAGGAAACGGATATTTATTCTTCAAGGTGAGCTTGTTTAATTCTCTATAATCTATACACATTCTTAAGGTACCATCTTTCTTCTTAACAAATAAAACTGGTGCTCCCCAAGGAGAAACACTGGGCCGAATAAACCCTAAGTCCAAAAATTCTTTTAATTGGACTTTCAGTTCCTGTAATTCTTTTGGGGCCATTCTATAAGGTTCTTTTGAAATAGGTGCCGCTCCAGGTTCTAAATCAATTGTAAATTCTAATTGTCTATCCTGAGGTAAACCGGGTTACTTTTCTGGAAATAAATCTTGATATTCTCTAACTACCGGTACCTCTTCTATCTTCTTCTCTTTCTTATTATCTTCATTTAAATATATCAAATAGACACAAGTATCCTTATTTCTCATCAACTTGGATGCTTGTAGAGCTGAAAATTATTGGTATATCTCTTGTCTTCATTTCCATACCATAGAAATGGGTAGGTTCTTTTCCTGGAGGTTGAAATGAAATCTCTTGTTGCTCGCACCTAATTATGGCGTGATTCTCTATCAACCAATCCATTCCCAAGATAATATCTACATCCCACATGGGTAGCAATTTCAAAGATTTTGCTTCTAGTTCGAGAATTCCTAACTTAAATTCTAAGTTAGGGCATATGTGAGAAACTATGGAGGATTTACCCAAGGGAGTTACTACTTTTAAACTTTGATCACTTCTTTCTATCTTAAGTTTAAAAGTATCAACGCATGCTATTGAAATGAAGGAATGCGAAGCTCCAGTATCAAAAAGAATTTTTATAGGTACATTATCTAAAGTACCCATACCTGTAAGATTCTCAGCATTTCTTCCCCCTTGATTTTGGGTCAAAGCAAATACTCTTTGATACTGTGGTTGTTGCTGCTATAGCTGAGGTGTCTGTTGTAGTTGAGCTTGCGGTTGAACACCTCCACTTATAACCTTCATTTGTACCGCTTGCTTTGAAGAACCTTGTTTTCTTCCGCTCCCAGACGCATTCTTCTTATTTGGGCAATTGTTGGAATAGTGACCCACCTGGCCACAAGTGTAACAACTGTTGCTGCCCCACGTACAAATTCCCGTGTGTGATCTATTACATCTGGGACACAAAGGTTTTCCGGTGGAATTGGGGAAAACTTGAGTCAAATTCTAAGATGATGGTCGAAATTGAGTTGGTGTAGTCTGACTAAATTTTTGCCATGGTTTCTTGTTTGAAAAATCTTTCATTTCTCCCTTCCTCTTTCCATTAAATTTCTGGTTTGGAAGTGCTGCATTCTGTGGAATTTGTATCTGTGATGGTGTTGGAGTAGATTCCATTACCATCTTTTCGGGTTGCATTAACAATTCCATGTCTAATGCCCTGTTGAATGTCTCAGCATACGATAGGGAGGGTTGGCTTGCCAAAATAACTCTTATTTCTTGACGTAACCCTGATCGAAATAGTTCTGCCATCTTCTCATCCGTCTCGATTTTATAATGAGCGTATCGAGATAGGCTGCAAAATTCTCGGTCGTACTCAGCCACTGACTTCTTCCCTTGTTTCAAATTAGTGAACTCTATTTCTTTCTGCTTCCGATAACTTCGTGTAATATACTTAGCAAACAATTCCTCCTTGAATTGTTCCCAAGTAAAGCTTTCCAACTGTTCTGGTGTAAGAGTTTTCTGACGCGCTTCCCACCAGAAATCGGCGGGACCCTTTAACTGAAACGAGATGCATAATAGACACTCCCGATCTGAACACTCCAGAAAAGTAAAGATTCGTTCTATAGTACGAACCCATTCCTCTGCCTTTGCTGGACTACCTGTTCCACTAAAAGTGGGAGGGTTTTGACGGAGAAAAAGTTTAGCAATCTTTCGGTTGGGTTGAGAAAGTACAGGTGCAGAAGAACGTTGGGGAGTGTTTTCACTTTCTTGTTCTGCTTCTTCAGGTGTAGGGATGCGACGTCGAGGTGGCATACTGCAATTACAATTTAATGAGAACAACATATGCAGTATGTACACAATCAATCTGAAAGGAATGCAGGTTTTTCTCAATAACAAATCAAGCTCAACAAAAATAGTTTCTCATGTTTAAACAATAAGTTCAAGTAAGGAAGGAACAAAATGTTAATATCACAAGTTCAAGTTTGCATGTCAAAGAAGAAACTTCTTTTAAGGAAGACAAAGTTTTATTTATCAAACAAAGTTTTGGTACATGGTAGGGCTCCCACTTATCTATTTTACACTATCTCATACTACATTCTATTTCACTACCTCCTTAACTATTTACATATGTACATCACCAAACTTTTCCCCTTGTTCCTCTCTCGTAATAGAGAACTCCTCTCTATCCCTTAATCTATCCCTCATGACGAATCAACATTACTTCTATCTTGCTCCTGGTCGATGTTGATCCTACTATTTCCGGCATCGTTTATTGCTTCATTAAGTTTTTAATCTTCTTCATCATTCTCTAACTCTGACTCTTCTTCCATGCTATATGACTCTGGTGGTGGTGGTCCATAAGAGCGGCTAGTAAATGAGAGTGATGGTTCTAATTCAGAGGGATCTTTAATGAAAGACATTTGGCTAATTTGGAGGGGCTGCTGCTTCGTAGTACTAACACTCTGCAAAAATTCAGGTTCATATTTAAAAGATCTCTTAACTTTGAATTATCGAGAAGGTCCTGCTTCTGACTGTGAAGATCCAACTGGAAGTAGACTCTGGGGTGGAGATGAGATCTCAGACAGAAAATCATCTGGAATAGCTTGAAGTGGGGTGGCTTGAAGTGGAATGGCCTGATGTGGTGGTGAAGAAAAAGGTTGGTCATACCAATCCAAATCAATAGGAAACATCTCAGAATCTAGATCAGAAATGTCAGAAGCATTCTGAGAAAGGTCATCATCAAGAAGAATCGGCTGAGATTCTAAAATGATCATTTCATGATCCGAAGAAACAATAGGATCATTAGGCTCAACAGAAGTGGGTTCTTCAACAATTGCTTCTAAGAAAATTGTTTCTCCAGCCTCTGGATGAGAATGTTCATCCCGGGAACGAACACCGGATGAAATAATAGAATGAACGGCTGGAATGAACTCCTCCAAAGAAGGATAAGAACTAAGGGGTGGACTCTGAGTACTTTGATATTGTCCAATGATAACATCGATAAATCTATTAAAATCAACTGGTTCATCAAGATCCTGATTATCAGCAATAAAATCAAGTGCACGAGAAGCAGCCCATCTTTGCCAATCAATGGTTAAAACATTCACTAATTGAATTATACCATCAAACTCAGTTACCGCAAACTCTCTGACCCGGCACCACATGCTCCGAAATTGCTCCAGAAACTTGATCAAATCTTGTTGTTCTCCTCTTCTAAGTTCATAGAAAATATTCATTCTTCCCATAACGGTAGGTCTAGGCCTCGTACTCTTTCGTGGAGTAGTCACCCTTCTCACCATCCTATAAAATATAACTTATGTGTTTATATAATAAATTCTTATCTATCATACTACCTTCTCTTTCTATTCTTCTCAAGACTCATCTGAACTTCTCATAGATAATATAACTGAACTCATACTTTGCATGCCTACCCAAATCGTGTTCTATACATAAACACAACACTTGCATGCCAAAATTATAATTCTCAACTTATCTGAAAATGAATTCTAACTTCTTACCTGGTTGAGCCGTAGGATATGGATTCTGAACACTGAGCTCTTACTAACTCATAGACTCAAGAAAGAAAACGGCTCTGATACCAAACTGTCACAGCCCAATTTCATAACCCTTTCTTAGTTAAGTAATTAGGCCATGACTCGTTTAATTTAGGAAACTCTTAGAACTGAAGTTTAATCTCAAGGATAAATTGAATAAAAATTTTCGCAGGAATTTCAGGGCAGACTTGACCCTTCAACTTCAAAAGCTCATAACTTACTTATCCGGACTCCGAATTGAAATCCGAAAGAACCGATAGAAATTTATCGAGAATATCTTTAAAATGGTACCAAATTTACTCAATTTCAGACAGATAAGATAGACAAAAAGGGGGTTCCAACACGCTGCCCTGTTTCTAGAGAAAACTCAAAACAATAATGAAAAAGGGTTGAACACGATGATTCACGAAGGAAAATATCAACATGGATTTCATAAGCTAACCAAACATAACGGCATCAAGATACAATTTATCAACGTAAAGGAACTGAGTTCTGCAACAGGAAGAGTGGATGAGTTACATGTATGAAGACATATAACTCAGGGCTTACAAGGTATGCTTCAACAAAGTTTAACAAGTGACCATAACTCACTCAATAAGTTACATGTCAAAATAAACTACAGTGTTCAGCTCCATTTGCCATCTCCCAGCTCAACCTGCACGTTTAGAAACACATGCAGGGCATGAGTACATAAAGCACTCAGTGGACACATGCCAAAAATATTTAAAACTTGCTCTTAGAGCTATTGATTGACTTGCCAACTTTAGCATATACAGGGTTTTTAAAAAAAAATAACCTGCATACGCTTCTTAAAACATATATCTTCTCTTTCTGAAAACAATAAAAAGTGAATATGCATCTCATGTGTCTGCAGACATTTATCTTAAATCTGTGATATCATATCTACTTTCTTGTGTTGAGAGGTAGGCCTCCCCCTCAAACACTTTGACCGGCCAGTCCGCTCCCCGGCTCACGGTCTAATGTGTACACAAACCCTTACCGGCAGCTTGTCCGGCATAGGGCCGATATCGTAATTCTGTTGTAGATAGGTACATGCAACATGCTCAAAACATGCAAGTCAAACTTCTTTAAACATAACAACACATCAAAACATAAATAATTCTTTAGCACGTGCATTCTTTGGTTAGAAAGCCCACCTGGATGGATTAATCTATTTAACTCGAGGCTTCGTCTCTTTCTTTCTTTTCTTCTTTCCCTTTCTCAGTTGAACCTTACATTAATTAAAACATTTAAGAATAAGAAATCATACTCTTTTCTATGGAATCATCAATTCATAATCTCATTCTTCTTCTTGTAATTTACTTGATTGCCAACTATTATAATTATAAGTTCTTTGGCTATTGCATCCTTCTATCTTTGTGCTATATTAATCACTTATCATATCTATGTTATTATGTCACTTCTTTACATACTAAACTAACAAATTCTAACTTTTACATACTTGGCTAATAAAATCCAATAAATTCACATTAGCCATTATATTCATTCTTTATCTCAAATATCACATTAAATCAAACAAATAAAATCTCTATGTGTAAGTTTTAATCATGCCCTTCTTCCTGAAAATTAAAGATCTTAATGTAAGAATGATTCTATCTTTAATCTCTTGATTTAACCATGCTTAATATTGCTTAATAAATTTCAATGCATCATCACTTAGTCCAAATAACATCAACATGTATTTAAACTTAGAAACTCCATAAACTAACTAGATTTTGAAAATTCATTTCTAATGCTTGGAAAATTCTAAATAAATTATTCTAGACATTATTCATGCCAATAAGCTCAAATATGATATCAATTTAAACAAATAAAATTAAAATCCCATAGCTCTTTATTTCTTAATATTTTCGAAAATTACATAATTTTCATATCTTGATTTTTCCTCAAATTTCTTTCTAATCTTATGTTTAAACATGCTCAATTACATGAATAATATCTTAATTTAAGCATAGCATCACATAGTATTAACATAAATTTAAACTCAACCCTAAAGCCATATCTTCATCTAATTCATCATATTTCTACATATTCTTCCTCTTCATGCATAATTAAATCATAAAAACAACAAAAACTTCAATAATATTCTCAAATCTCTAATCTTCCTTCATCATACTTCAAATCATAATTTATCCAAAATTTAAAACACCAAAGTATGATGAAAAAGGATTATTTACCTTCAATTTGCTAACCTTTATGGTTGAGGTGGCTTGGAATTATACTATTGTGCTTGGGAGAAGAAAAATTTTTGGTGTTGGTGGGAGGAAGATTTTCGAAAATTATGGAGGGAGAAGGGGAAGAAATTTTGTTGATGTCTATCTTGAATAGTGAAATCTCGATGTTTATATAAACAATAATAAATTTTATTTTGATTTAATTAAATTAGTGATTATTCACCACTTTCTACAATATTCTAGAGAATTTGAGAAATTTATTTATTTATGATCATCTCTACATGATATACTAACATTCTTAAATCATGCTTAAGTCACACATAGATCATCCATCTTCACTAATTACAACTAAGTGCCTTGAAATTTTAAAATTTCTACTTTTATCCTCTAAGGATGCAAAGCCTTTTTAAATCTCAAATTAGCAATTAAGTACTAATTAAAATTTGAGGGTATTACAAATAGCTCTTGAACATCTCATTTACTTCTTCCCATGAGTATTCAGATTGATCTTCTTCTTCCTGTTCAAGATCATTATCATTTGAGGAATTTGAATTGCAAGAATTTACCTCGACTTCAACCAGACCGTTGTCTAATCCCACATAGCATTCATCCCAACTTTCTTCATCATTAGCAAAGAATGCTTCATCATTCTCTGATGAGCTGTCTGAAAAATGACTCGAGCTGCTTGAATCTTGTTCAGCTAGCATGGCCTTGCGCTCATATTTGAGTTTTCTATCTCTTTTTGCTCTCAATTCTTCTCTTTGACTTTTGGACAGATCAGGGCAATCTGTTTTGAAGTGACCTGTTCTGCCACAACCAAAGCAAGTATAATCTGTTGAGATAGATGTTTTTGAGATTTTACCTGTCTGCTGCTTTGATTCATCCTTGTTATCAGATCGATCATTGTCACGTTTCTTGTAGAATTTGTTCTTGTTATCTTTGTAGAAACGTCTATATTTCTTCGATCTGACCTCCATCTTGTCCATGCGTTTGGCAATCATTGCAAACTCTTTTAAGAGTTTGTCATAACCTTTCTCTTCATCTGGTATAAATGGTTCAGAAGGTTCATCTGGTTTGCTCTTCGCTTTGAAGGCTACTTCTTTATCCTTCTTCGAGCTGCTTTCTGCCTTTTTGGACAGATGATCTGATCCACGAATTCTTTGTATAACGCATTCATGGCCTTCAAGGTGATCAAATAAGGCTTCTGTGGAGAGTTCATTGAAGTCTGCACGAAGTGGTTACATTGCAGCATATATCTCCAAGCTAGGTGGGAGTGCTCTGAGTACTTTCATGTTTTTCTCTCTTTGAGTATACTTGTTTTTATTGAACGCGGATATCTCAAGGAGGATTCCAGTGAATCTCATCTTCATTTGCTCAATGGTCTCGCCTGGTTTCATTTTGAATTCATCGTATTTATTGCAGGCAAGAGACAGTTTGTTCTCAATCATGACCTCTGATCCTAGACATAAGTCTCTTAAGGCTTCCCACATCTCTTTGGCAGTATCCAAATCTTGGATTTTGGCCAGATGTACGCCTTTGACCGTGCTAGATATGATCCCTTTAGCAAAGTCATCCAGATTGGCTTCGCGACGTTCCTCTGTAGTATATTTTCTTGGAGCTTTAGTCTGACGTAGAGATTATAACTTTCCACATCAGATAGTGATGGGCTTTGAGTGCAGTTTTGATTCTGAAACTCCATTCTCTATATCCTTGGATGGAGAATTCTTCACAAGCCCTAACAACAGATGATTCCATAGCAGATAGTATGCACGTGAATAAAAAAAGGTTTTCCTAGATCTATTCAAGTTGACCACGCAGGTTTTATCCCTGTGAAACAGAAATAATGGTCGTTTGAACCACCGCTCTGATACCACTTGTTGGTCCCGAAGAGCAAGGTTTGGTGTATGGGGGGGGGGGGAATAAACCAAATACAAACTTTTCAGTTTACTTGGTTATTTATTAGAGAGTTCAAGCTATTCTTAAATAAGAAATTGCTCGGCAGAAGACTAACCAGATTGATCAGCAGATCGATACCAGATCAGTCCAAACAGATTGCTCTCTAGTGAAGGCACTTAGACAATAATAAGAGTGATCTTATTGTTTTCTAAGTATTTTGTGTGCGGAAATATGGTGGATTTAGTGAGCGCTCTTATAAAGAAAACCTTAAAGATTAACCAGATTTATTAAAGCAGATTGATTAGAGATGTAGACTATATGGTAGTGCAGATAGTTAGAATAATAAACAACTGAAAGTAAATATGCAGAAAGATAAATGACACAGCTGTTTAACGTGGTTCGGGAAATCCCTACATCCACGATCTGATCAAAACTAGACTAGATTATCCACTACTAGGATATTCTTCTTCTTTATACTCGTGGAGAACGAGTCACAAGTACCAGTCAAAGCTAGAATGATACTTATGCACGAAGTAAGGGTTGTATCCCTTTACAACAGATTACCTCTACGTAACTACTAGAAAACAACTAGCTAGCAGGGTGATCTCCTTTCTCTCGATAAGACAGACTTGAATTGAGGTTGGGTTGGTGTGATGTAGAATCACAGGTTGTTTGAAGCTCGTAGTCTGGTTCAGAGATTTGCTTGAGAGTATGTTATCAATGTAGCTTGCGTGCCTTTTTCTCCAGATCTTCAACTTCAAATATGTATAGGCTATGAATTTAAAATTCTAGCCATTGTTGATTGGCGTGAGATTGATTGTAGATTGCCAATCACTGATATCCATCATATCTGTTATTGCCTTGTAGATACGTTGACTCAATCCTCTAAGTATGGGAAACAGATTTCTAACGGTAACTTTCCTTCCATGTGTCAATCGTGAATTCTCTTTCCAAACCCTATTGGATGGACTTCAATTTTGACGTGGCAAGAGGATATGATGTGTAGGATGATTTCATCTGGTGGTTTGATGACTCTATCGATCTGGTGATACGCTGTGATCATCGATCTTGTCGGTGATCTGGTTGCTGATCAATTTCTTCTTGGCGAGAAATCTTGGCCTTCATCCTATACTATATATAGAAATGACTTCTATAGAAATACTTCCTTTACATGTTGAGTCATCTCCTAATCTGTTCTCAATCAGAATTCACTTTATATGTAGTGATCTGTTAACACGTAGAACAGTTTAACTCTAAAAAGGACAAAGTGTGTTTCGAAGGATCATCATCAAAACCAAAATACTTTAGGGTTCCCAACATCATATTAAATCACTCTCGTGATTCTACTATTTAGCGCAGTGAGATTTCTTATCACTTCTTCTATCTCACACTCCTGCATACTTGTGCTTGGGAAGGCGTGGTGTATTTATAAGATTGTAATAAATTATAACCATTGATGTGGTGAAGCTTTTACAACTAGCATTAATTGTCCTTTTGACCATAACCTGCTGACTATAAATTTATCCGTTGGAGTGTGTCCTACATGTCATTTGACGTGTCGTCTGACGTGGCATGGACATTTCAGCCTTGATCCATTTAAGTAGATCTGTAGCTTTCTCCAATCTATGTTGAGCAGCTCATGAAAGGTTTTGTTTGAAGACTGAACTTCCTTGATACTCCTTGAGCTGTCTCTTCGGCTTCTTGATATATACACATAACGTTTCTTACGTTCTGTGTCATGAAAACTTTTCCCGATGTATGATTCTCTATTGGTACAGAACTTGACTTATCTTTTGCTTCTTTATAGTTCAACATCTAAACCATTCTAAGTCTAGTCCAGATTTTGATAGGACCAGAACGTGACTCACGTTCTGTTCCTTTACATTGTGATCTGTATACTAACTAAGACTAAAAATGTATGTTGATCTCTTATTGATAGATCTTATTGTAGATCTTGATCTCTTTATGTCACATATCAACTTTGTACGTTTTGTCTCTGGTCTTCTGTGTCGTAGCCTTGTCTTCTGAATAGTGAGCTATATTGGTCATCACATTCTATGTAGATCATATATTCTCTTCATTCACGCTTCTGTTCTGTGATGCTTCTAAGTGTATTCAAAGACACATCATTGGTGAAGTCCTATAGAAAGATTGTTACTTACATTATGTCTTTTACATTGTGACTTAGCCTATTACTAACATCATGATCTTATGACACAGATCGTGACTCACGATCTATCCTTACAGACATGTTCTCTAGTACATAAATAAATAGGATCAAGCTCTATAGACTATGTTATTATATTTATTAACCTGTCTTTACATGTTAGCTGATCTACTATGAGGAACACAGAAGATTACCTATGGACATGATTTGTCTTTGATTGTTCTGGTCCTTTTACATTTAATCTTCTATAAAGTCTAACTATACTAGTTAACAACATAAATTCTAGGAATCACATAACACATAATATTGATACAGAATGAATCAAATATCTTGACACAACAATGGTTTTGCAAGCATTATCAAGACCAACATAATAATGGTTTCGTAAGCATCATCAAACCAAGGTAACGGTATTGCCAATATCAAAAAGGTTCCTAACAAGATGTGCTTTGTAAGGAGTGGCTGTTTGCTAACCTTAAGAAATACATATTTTGTACAGACAAACTTGTGTTCCTTGTTTTCGTTGTTGGTGCACACTACAAGTTGATGAGGAGAAGATACGAGTTATCCAAGAATGTAGAATTCAAGTGGGAGAAGGCCCAAGAAGAGGTGTTTCAGCTTTTAAAGCACAAACTTACCCACGCCCCAGTATTATCTCGTCCTAACTTTTCTAAATCATTTGAGATTGAATGTGATGCTTTTGGTGTTGGTATTGGTGCATTTTTGATGCAAGAGGGGCAGCCCGTGGCGTACTTCAGCGAGAAGCTGAACGGAGTAGCGTTGAGCTATCCAACGTATTTTAAGGAGTTTTACTCGCTGGTTAGAGCTCTAAAAACGTGGCAACATTACTCTTGGACTAAGGAGGTCATCATTGACACCGATCATGAGTCGTTGAAGCACTTGAAGGGTCAACACAAGCTTAACAAGAGTCATGCTAGGTGGATGGAGTTCATTGAGACGTTTGCCTACGTCATCAAGTACAAGCAAAGTAAAGAGAACGTGGTGGCTGACGCACTTTGTTGGTCCCGAAAGAGCAAGGTTTGGTGTATGGGGGGGGGGGGGCAATACACCAAATACAAACTTTTCAGTTTACTTGGCAAATTATCAGAGAGTTCAAGCTATTCTTAAAGAATTAATTGCTTGGCAGATGACTGACCAGATCGATCGACAGATCGATAGCAGATCAATCCAAACAGGTTGCTCTCAAGTGTAAATACTTAGACAATAATAAGAGTGATCTTATTACTTTCAAAGTATTGTGTGTGTGCGGAAATATGGTGGACTTAGTCGGTGCTCTTATATTGAAAACCTTAATTATAATCCAGATCGTTAAAGCAGGTTGATTGAGATGCAGTTTAAATGATAGTGCAAGGGTTAGAATAAATAAACAACAAAATATAAATATGCAGAAAGATAAATGACACTGTTGTTTAACGGGGTTCGGGAAATCCCTACATCCACGGTCTGATCAAACTAGATCAGATTATCCACTACTAGGATACTCTTCTTCTTTATACTCGCGGACAACGAGCCACAAGTATCAATCAAAACTTGAAGGATACTAATGCACTAATAAGGGTCGAGTCCCTTTACAATAGATTACCTCTACGTTACCACTAGAAAACTACTAGCTAGCAGGGTGATCTCCTTTCTCTCGATAAGACAGACTTGAATTGAGGTTTGGTTGGTGTGATTTAGTATCACAAACAGTTTGAAGCTTTAGTCTGACGTAGAGATTGATTGCTTGAGAATGTTTTTATCGATGTAGCACGTATTCTCTCCAGACTTTGAACTCCAACTATATATAGGCTTTGAATTTGAAATTCTAGCCGTTTGTTGATTGGCGTGAGATGATTGTGGATTGCCAATCAATGATGTTCATCATATCTGCTCTTGCCTTGTAGAAGCGTTGACAGAATCCTCTAAGTATGGAAAGCAAATCGATAACGATTCCTTTCCTTCTTCGTGTCAATCATGGATTCTTCTTCTGTATCTTGCTGTGTAGACTTCCAAACTGACGTGGCAAGTATGTATGATGTGTATAGTGATGTCATCTGGTGGTTTGATGACTCTATCGATCTGGTGCTTCGCTGTGATCATCGATCTGGTTGGTGACCTGATTGGTGATTTGGTCGCTGACTGTTTTGGCAGATCGATTTATTCTCTTGATGGAAATGTCTTGGTCTTCAACCTAGACTATTGAAATGACTTCTATATGAATAATTCCTTTACACGTTAAGTCATCTCCTAATCTGTTCTCTATCAGATTTCACTAATCAAGACTGTAAAATCTAAGTGTGTTTTGAGAGATCATCATCAAAACCAGAAAAATACTTCAGGGTTCCCAACAATTTCCCCCTTTTTGATGATGTCGAAACCACACTTTACAATCTGACCCTAATACACAATAAGACTGATCTGGTTTAAAATGCCAGATTTTTTATGTTTTCGTTATTTTAGGTTATAACGATTAATAGCAGTTAGATAAGTTTTGGACAAGAAGGTTTTGTCATCAGAAACCCATTTTATAAGAGTGACCATGTAAAACAGATAGGTTTACAGTTTGTCCAAAAAATAGAATACTAGAAAACAGATAGTGTAAGATCTGAGATTAGGATAACTATCTGGTCTCCTTCTTCTCTTCCAGCTGCTTCTTCATTTTTGCTCTTGTTTCTTCCGAGACCATCTGGACACTTTCATAAAATCCCTCTCTGACCCTGATGTAATCTGGGTCTTCAGGTTCGATTTTTTACCCCTGTTTTCAGCAAGTTGATTTATAAAGTTCAGCAGGTAGGTCTTGTCAGGGATTTTTGTGCCAGGAATGTCAGGGCATTCTCTGTACTCTCTATCTGGCGCAGTGATAGTGATCTGGGCCTCTGCAGCTGCTGCTCTGATGGCCTGGACCAGATCTTTGGCGTCATTCATGTCTAGATATAGATTGAATGCCTCATTTGCTGTGCCCTCGCAGTATATTGGCTCTTTGATAAAATAGCGGCACAAAATGAATCCATACTTCAGCCCCTCCCATCCTTCCTTTAGATTGTCTGGTACCCAGCTGGTTTCTCCCATCCCTCCCATCCAGACTTCTTCTTTTTCTTCTTCATTAGCTGGGATTGACTTTATTTGCTGGAGTGAGACTTGGAGTGAGGTGGAGATATGGGTATCTGCTTCAGCTGCTGCCTCTGCTGCTCTTCTTTCTGTCTGCTCTTTTTCTTTGTAAAACTGAGCTCTAAATGCAGGGTCTGCAGCTTGATCTGCTGATATGCCACTCAGCAGAAGATCAACAATCTGATCTCCCTCATCTGCTGGCTGTGCTGGCTGCTCAGGTTGTACCTCTGTTCTTTCTCCATCAGCAACAGATCGACCCTTTCCTCTTCCAGCTCCTCTACCTTCTGCTCCTCTCCCTCCAGATCCTCCATTCTTCTTTCCAGATCCTTTCCCCTTTTTGACATCATCAATATAAATGTTGATGAGTGCCTTAAGAGAGGTGATCTCCTCCTTCATCTCTTTCATCTCCTTTTCAGAATCCATCTTGTAGGTAAGCAGAGAAGTGATATTCGTGGAGGGATATCTCAGATCTCGTAGTTTTCTCTCCACAAATTGGACCCCATCATCCTCAAATTTCCTGAGCTATGACCTTATCTCAATCTGTGCTGCCCTGGTCATTTCCTCAGTTATTCCATCGGTCTGCTCCTTGACTATGGCATGTACCATGTCCTTTTCTTTCTTGGCAAACTCTGTAAAGATCCTGTACATCTCTTGGATTTTAATGTCCATTGTGGACAGAGTTTGATCAATCTTCTCCTTCCTCTGCTCAGCAACAGACCTATCATCGTCCATTTTCTTGCTTAGCTCCTCCAGCTTCATCCTGCACACTCTCCTCAGGTCTGAATCCACCTGGTCGACATGTGACTTCAGACTATTGTTGAATTCGGTGAGAATTTTGGTGGCCTGGTCCTGGACTATGGTAAGGTTTCCATACATGAATTTTTCTACCTTGAGAGAGATTAAGTCCTTGACCTGTTCATTGGATAGATATTGATGCTGAGTCATCAATATCTCTTCCAAGTTTGTTGTCTCTACAAACTCTTCCATTGTGGCTGCTAAAGAGGGGGTATAGATGTTATCTGTTAATTTGCCTCCCACCCTCTGTCCAGTAGGTTGATCTTCCTCTCTGGCATAATCAACCACCTCAATCCGGCTGGGTCCTTTGCCTTTTTGGGTTGGTTCCCCCTCAGCCTATGCAGTCTTCTCAGCTGTTTCTGCAGCTGGCATTGTCTGATCAGCAGCATCAGCCTGTGGCTGGGCTGGTGCTGGTTCTGCTACACCCTGTCGGTGACCTTCATCTTCTTTTTCATCCACTACACTATTGTCAAAATGTAGCAGTCCTACCTTTTCATAGATTGATTTCAGATCAATCTGTAATTTCTTAGCTTCGTGCTGAGCAATGGCCAGAATGCTCTGTAGATATGTCTCCCTTAGATCTGGAATTGAAGGGACTTCAAATATGTTCAGGAGGGTGGCCTCTTCTGCTTTCAGCTCAGCTATTGATCTTGTTTTTAGCAGAGCGTCAAGGACATAAAATTCTTTGTCCTTGATAAGGAGCAGCAGATTCAGTGTTTTAGCTGCTCCATAGCTCTCTGGTGTAAGCTGAATGCCAGGAAATGATTTGAGAACGGCATGATCTACTTCTGCCTCCAGCAGCGTCACCACGGTTTCTGCCTTCTTCTTCTCCTCATCTTCATCAGAGGATTCTGCTTCTTCCTCATCCTCATCAATCTTCTCTAACTGCTCAGCAGATGATGGACTAGCTGTGCGAGCAGGTGAGAAGTCCTTTTCCTGACTGGGATCGAAGGAAGAGATTGGAGCCACTTCCTCTGGTGGGCCTCCAATCAGAATATCATCTCCTGTCTTAACCTCCTGAGGGATAGGTGTATCCGATATTATTGTTTCTTGAAGCTGGACCTCTTCCATTGGTTCAGCGAGCTTGTGTAATCTTCTCCTTTTTGGCTTGGGCTGTTGTGCTGCAGTTGAAACATCAGTGTCCACTGAGCTTGCTCTTCTTGTGTCTCTTTTCGAAGGAGTTCTCTCCACTGGCTTCTCCTTGGTGGCTCTTGATTTAACATATTTTTCTGTAGGGGCGGATGGGGGAATCCATATTGGATTTGATCTCCCTATCTCCATCTGTGCATTGGCATGCACTGGATCTGTCACTTTTGCTATCATGTTCGCTGTGATTCCCATGGACATCTCTATCTGGTGTTGGTCCTTGGGGAATCTCAATCTGTCATTAAACTCTACTGTTTGATCCTAGTTGTGCTGTTTGAAGAATTTCTCCAGCATGAAACTGATCTTTGTAGAATGCCTCAGGCTGCTTCTTCTCACTTCGATGCCTGGACTTGCTCCCTTTACAAATGTAATCATTTTGGCCTCCTTTGCCAACAAATCGAAGAGAATTCTGCTCTAGTTTACTGGCAGATTTAGTACTACAGCAGCAAGGATCTTGAACTTCTCTGGAGTTACTTGGTTGTATGAACCGTTGTGGTTCATGAAAATTCTCTGAACAAATTCGAACACGATTTTGAATTCAGGCTCAAGCAGTCCTCGATTGAACATCTCGTTCGTATAGTTGATTGGCACCACCATCACTATCTCTATTGCCTCTTGCAACTGTTCGTCTGTGATGTCTCCAAGACTGAGACCTTCATCTTTTAGTTTATAGACCTCATCTATGATATTTAGCACGTTGTACGTTGTGTTGCTTGTGGTATTGCCCTTGCTTACACGAACGGTGGCCTCGTTCCCACCCTTTTCTCCTTGCCATGTGAGAAAGAAGGTTGACACTTCCTTCGGCAAAAATTTGAGAGGGTGTGTAGTGATAATGTTGTGAAATCCTTCAACAAAGTTGAAAAATAGGTGAACACCATTCTGCCATCAATGAAGTATGAGTGTTCAACAGCAAATAACAGCAGTTATAGAATATTAAGTTCTACAGATCAAAAATTGCATTCACAGATGCATGCTAATGGATAAAACTTGTTTTTCAAGACAGGGCAGTTCACATAAGACAGTTAAAAGGTGATTCAGAACATTTAAAACATGAATAACGGTTTAAAAGGAAACTCATAAAAGAGAAACCTTTGCATCGTTTAACAAGGGCGAAAGCCTTGCCTAGTTTATGGAAGCTGTAGTTGTCAAGAACGGCATATTGGTCTTGATGAATATATTGATTTGGGAGCCATTAAAAAAAATTTGAAAAAGGATTGAGAGAGTTATAAAAGTGTCGAAAAAATATGCTAAGTGTTCGTCGAAGAAGAAGAAGAGTGTAGGTGATAGTCAAACAGCCTTAACATATATATATATATAGATAAATAATAAACGGTGTAGATTTAAAAGAGATAAAATTTAATGGATGAGATTTATTCTTCCCTTTTCTGAGTTATAGACTTATAGTCTATTACCGCCTCTGCTCTGCGTCTGATACACGCGCTTTGATCCTAGGGTTGAAATGCGGCACGTGTCAGTATTAGCCGTCGATTTTCTTCCTTTTTCTTGATATAGTAAAAATCTTCACGATCACAGTTCCCAAACACTGAACTAATCATCAAAAAATAAAAGATTTGGTATATTATGTTAGAATTTAGACATATAGGCTATGATTAAAATTGATATAATCGTCGTATTTAGATTTATTTTGCTGACATTCCCCCTTGACTAAGTCACGCAAATATTAAGAATTAATTTCCCCGTGGCTACTAGTAATCTGCTCCAGATTGATCTGTTGAATCTGTTGTTGATTCCCTGTTGGAACTCAATTGATCCGTTCTTCATCAATCTGTACTTTGATGATCTGGTACCAATTCCCTGTTGGAATTTTACTTGATCTGTAACCTATCAATCTGTACTATGTCAATCTGGTCATCTCTTCCAGATTTAACAATCCTAATTTACCACAAAGCATCTCGAATCTTTCTTCTAGTAATGCTTTAGTAAGAATGTCTGCTCTCTGTATTTCAGTGTGTATCTTCTAGATCTGTACATGTTTTCTTTCAACATGATCCCTTATAAAGTGATGTCTCACATCTACATGTTTGCATCTGGTATGCAAGACAGGATTCTGTGTGATTGCTATAGCACTTGAGCTATCACAGAAAATGGGTATCTCCTTGATATCGATCTCATAGTCCTTGAGTTGTTGCTTTAACCAGAGTATTTGAGCACAACAACTCCCAGCTGCCATATATTCAGCTTATGTGGTTAATGTGGCAACAGATGTCTGCTTCTTTGAGAACCAAGAGATCAGTTTATTTCCTAAAAACTGACATGTACCAGATGTTGATTTTCTGTCCAACTTGCATCCGGCATAATCTGAGTCTGTATATCCAGTTAGCTCAAAGTTGTCTTCACAAGGATACTGTTGGTCCCGAAAGAGCAAGGTTTGGTGTATGGGGGGGGAATACACCAAATACTAACTTTTCAGTTTACTTGACAATTTATATGAGAGCTCAAGCTATTCTGTATAAGAAATTGCTTGAAATGACTGACCAGATTGATATACAGATCAGTATCTGGTTTTGTCGAAGCAGATTACTCTCAAGTGTAAAACACCTAACAGATAATAAGAGTGATCTTATTACCTCTTGAGTGTAGAGTGAGTGCGGAATAATGGTGGATTAATGATTGCTCTTGTTTAGAAAACCTTAAGGAATTAATCAGATTGATTAAAACAGATTGATTCAGAATGCAGCTAATATGAAAGTGCAGGAGGTTAGGATAATAAACAACAGATAATAAGAGTGCAGAAAAGTAAAGCACACGATGTTTAACGTGGTTCGGGAAATCCCTACGTCCACGATCTGGTCAAACCTAGACCAGATTATCCACTACTAGGATACTCTGCTTCTTTATACTCGTGGAGAACGAGTCACAAGTACCAATCACAACTAGACTGATACTTATGCACGAATGAAGGGTCGTGTCCCTTTACAACAGATTACCTCTACGTTACCACTAGAAAACTACTAGCTAGCAGGGTGATCTCCTTTCTCTCGACAAGACCGACTTGAATCGAGGTGGTTGGTGTGATGTAGAATCACAAGATGTTGAAGCTCTAAGTCTGGAATGCAGAGTGCTTGAATGATAATTGCAGTATAGTTCGTGCGTATTCTCCTCTTCTTCCAGATTGTTGACTTCAACTATATAGGCATTGAATATTGAAATTCTAGCCGTTTGTTGATTGGTGTGATATAGATGGTATATTGCCAATCAGTGATTTTCATCATATCTGTTCTTGCCATATAGGAAAGGTTGACTCAATCTTTGATTTATGGAAATCAGATTGTTAACGGTCTCTTTCCTTATATGTTTTAATCGTAGATCAACTTTCCAAACCCTGTTGGATGGATCTTGATCTTGACATGGCAAGTGCATATGATGTGTAGGATGATGTCAGCAAATGGCTTGATGACTCAATCGCTCTGGTTCTTCGCTGTAGACATCGATCTGGTCATCGATCTGGTCATCGATCTGGTCGCTGTCTGTTATAGCAGATCGATTCTTCTGAGCGTGAAATCTTGACCTTCATCCTATTCTGAGTTGAGAATGACTTCTATAGGAATATATCCTTTACATTCTAAGTCATCTCCTAGTCTGTTCCAAAACAGAAATCACTAGATCTATAGTAATCTGGTTTGACACGGGGAACAGTTTAACATACAGACCAGCTAAGTGTGTTTCGAGAAACCATCATCAACACTAATCTATAGGGTTCCCAACAGATACCATAATCCAATGTGAGTTGTTCCCTTAAGATATCTTAATATCTTCCTGGCTGCTTCCATGTGAGACTCTTTGGGGTTTGCTTGATATCTTGCATATACTCCTACTGCAAATGTAATGTCAGGTCGACTGGCAGTTAGATAGAGTAGTGATCCTATGATCCCTCTGTATTGAATAATATTTGCTGGTTTTCCCTCTAGGTCAGGATCAATTTTCCCGTTGGTCTGCATTGGAATCTTAACAGGTTTACTGTCTTTGACTCCATACTTAGTCAGCAGATCTTGAATATACTTTGCTTGATTAATAAAGATTCCATCTGGTAACTGCTTGACCTACAAACCTAGAAAGAAATTCATCTCGCCCATCATGGATATTTGATACTTATTTTTCATAAGTTCAGCAAATTTATCACATAGATAAGTAGATTGGGATCCAAATATGATATCATCTACATAGATCAGTACTAAAAGGATATTCTTTTTGACTTTGATGATGAACAAAGTCTTGTTAACCGATCCTCTTCTGAATCCAGATTCTAGTAGAAATGTTGACAATGTCTCATACCAAGCTCTAGGAGCTTGTTTTAGACCGTAGACTGCTTTTGTCAATCTGTATACTTTCTGATTTGGATCTGCTTCTTCGAATCCAGGTGGCTGTTCCACATATACTTCTTCTTCAAGGATACCATTTAGAAAGGCACTTTTGACATCCATCTGGTATACCTTGAACCTTTTGTGTGCAGCATATGCTAAGAACAACCTTATTGCTTCTAGTCTGGCTACGGGTGCAAATGTTTCATCAAAATCAATGCCTTCTTGTTGATTATAGCCTTTAGCTACTAATCTGGCTTTGGGTCTGTCCACGAGATACCAGACCTCATTTATTTTGAACTCATTAAGTTCTTCTTGCATTGCTGTTATCCAATCTGCATCTTGTAATGCTTCATGAGCATCTGATGGTTCAATAAGGCACTTTCTCCATGCATTCTTCTGGTCTTCACACGATCTGATGGGTTCCCAACAATCTGTTCTAGTGGATGATCTTGTATCCATCTCCTTCTCCTGGTCATCTCTTCATCAGATAGCTCAGGATCAGGTTGATCTTTTGGTTCCTCAAATTCAGGGTGTGCTGTTGATGAAGCTTGGAATGGATTCTCATCTGCTCCTACTTCTGGATTTAAATTTTCAGGTTGATCATCATCTGAAATGACTGTTTCATTGCTTTCAGTTGGTGATCTGTTTTCATCCAGTTCATATTGAATTATTCCCCCTTGCTGTATGATTTCTTCAGCAATAGGTGGAGTATTGATCTCTTCATCATCACTTTTTGAGTTCCAGATTAGAATATCTTCTAATAGCAACTCATTCATCTTTCTTATAGCCATCTGGTTTTCTATCTGTTTATCATCTAGTGGCCTATACTCAACGATAAACTCATTAAAAAAAATATGAGGTGTTACCTCCACAATATGAGAGTTCTTATTGTAGACTCGATACGCTTTACTGACATCAGAATATCCTAAGAATATTCCAGGATCAGTTTTTCTATCAAAAGTCCTCAATTGAGATTTTCCATTATTATGTATGTAACACAAACAACTGAAAGTACGAAAGTAAGAGATCTTAAGCTTTCTATTGTTCCAGATCTCATATGGTGTCTTTCCATGTCTGAGTGTAATTGATGATCTATTCTGAGTATAGCAGGTTGTGTAAATACCTTCTGCCCAGAATTTCTTTTAGTGATCCCCATCTTATTACAGTATGCTTCAATCCTTTGGTTGAGAAATTCTGTTCCTCGATCTGTTCTGATAGTAGCTATATTCACCTCCTTCTGTTTGGTGATCTTGTGTAGAAAATCGGGCAGTTTGGCTAGTGTCTCTTTCTTCTTTAACAGAAAGATGACCCAAGTGAACCTTGAATAGTCATCTATGATTACTAAGGTGTATTTTCTTCCATTTACACTTAGTGGTTTTACTGGTCCAAACCAGATCCAGATGCAAAAGCTCCAGTATTCGTGATGTTGAGTGAGTTGTTTTGCTGGTAAAGGATGATCTGGTCTGCTTTCCAGCTTGACAAGCATAACATATATGATCTTTATCATATACTTGATCTGGTAGACCTTCCAAAAATTTCTCTTTTGCAATCTTGTTGATTGACTTGAAATTTAGATGACTCAACCTCTTGTGCCATAACCAGCTTGTTTCTGATACAGTTTTAGTAACTAAGCAGGTCTCGATCTGGTTTGTCCACTGGACAATATATAACCTGTCCTATAATTTTACGGTAAGGAGTATCTCATCTCCTTCCTTGTTCTTCACAAAGCAATTGTTAGTATCAATGATGATCTGATTACCATTTACACAGAATTGACTAACCGAAAATAGATTGTGGCTAAGACCCTCAACATATGATACATTTGAGATGGTAGTCTTGCCAACATTTAGTTTCCATATCCTTTGGTGTATCCTTTTGAGTTACATCCAAAGGTGACCTGTGGTCCTGGTTTTTCAACGTAATCTGATAGTAAGTTCTTGTTCCATGTCATGTGCTTCTAACATCCACTATCAATTATCCAGATTGTTCCTCTTGCTAACTTGTTTCTTCTTGCAGTCTTCTGGTCCTGCAATTAGTTAAACTTAGCTACCCTTTAACGTTTGGGTGCTTGGTTATTAGCAAATGTTCCCTTTGGAACCAGAACATTTTTGTGTTAGGAACAGATATATAGCAAGTAATAATGTTTCCATTATTATCAACTCTAGATAGGGAATGAAATTCTGATGGATGGTATCTTTCTATTCCATCATTCTTCAATCATTTCTTAATAGGTAATGTCATGTTGACATTCTTTGTCCTGTTGACATTTTTGTTGGGTAATGTCCTGTTGACATTCTTTTTATGTACATAATCTGTTTCTGTGTAATGAGCTTGTTGACCCTTTGTTTGGTAGTATTGTCTGTACCCTGTTTCTTTTATCATCATCTTCTGTGGATGACCTTTCTTGTTCTTCAGATCTATTACTTGATCTAGTGTTTGCTTTCTCTCAGGTACAAATCTTGTAGTTCCCGAAGGTTTTTCTGAGTGCCCTGGATATCCTAATCCAGATGTGCCTTTTTGTTGTAGATTAACTAGCAATTTAGCACATTCATCATTTTTGTAGATCATTTCTTTGCCTTTCCTTATTCTTTCTTCGGCAACATTGTTTCTTGTGATGAGATCTTTAACCTTTGAATTTAGTGAGTGAATCTCTCTATCTTTTCCCTTGATCTGTTCTTCCAGATCTGTAACTTTAGCAGTAAATTGGGTATTTGCTGTGCTCAATATCTGTTCAGATTTCTTCAGCCTATCGTTTTCTTCCACAACTTCTCTAAACAGTTTCTTGATGCTCGAATAGCTCTTGAACATCTCATTAACTTCTTCCCATGAGTATTCCAATTGATCTTCTATTTCCTGTTCCAGATCATTATCATTTGAAGAGTTGGTATTGCAAGAATTTACCTCGACTTCATCCAGACCGTTGTCTAGTCCCATATAGAATTCATCCCAGCTTTCTTCTTCATTTGCATAGAATGCTTCATCATTCTCTGATGTGCTATCTGAGAAATGGCTTGAGCTGCTTGATTCTTATTCAGCTAGCAAGGCCTTGCGCTCATATTTGAGTTTTCGATCTATATTTGCTCTTAACTCTTCTCTTTGGCTTTTGGACAGATCAGGACAATCTGTCTTGAAATGACCTGTTCTGCCACAACCAAAGCAGGTATAATCTGTTGATTTAGAGGACTTACCTATCTGTTGTTTAGACTCATCTTTACTATCAGATCGATCATTGTTGCGTTTCTTGTAGAATTTGTTTTTATTATCTTTGTAGAAACATCTGAATTTCTTCGATCTGACCTCCATCTTGTCCATACGTTTAGCAATCATTGCAAGCTCTTTTAGCAGTTTGTCGTAACCCTTCTCTTCATCTGGAGTAGTAGATTCAGAAGGTTCATCTGTTTTGCTCTTTGCTTTGAAGGCTACTTCTTTGTCCTTCTTTGAGCCGCTTTCTGCCTTTTTTAAAAGATGATATGATCCATGAATTCTTTGAATGTCACATTCATGGCCTTCAAGATGATCAAATACAGCTTCTGTAGAGAGTTCATTGAAGTCAGCACGAAGTGGTTGCATTGCAGCGTATATCTCCCAGCTAGGTGGAAGTGCTCTGAGTATTTTCATGTTTTTCTCTCTTTGAGTATATTTGTTCTTTTTGAACGCTGATATCTCAAGTAAGATTCCAGTGAATCTTATTTTCATTTGTTCGATGGTCTCGCCTGGTTTCATTTTGAATTCATCGTATTTGTTGCAGGCAAGTGACAGCTTGTTTTCAATCATGACTTTAGATCCTAGACACAAGTCTCTTAAGGCTTCCCACATCTCTTTGACAGTATCCAGATCTTGGATTTTGGCCAGATGTACGCCTTTGACTGTGCTAGATATGATTCCCTTTGCAAAATCATCCGGATTGGCTTCGCGACGTTCCTTTGAAGTGTATTTTCTTGGATCTTTAGGAACTATCTGTGTAGTTACTCCAGTTGAAGTAGTTACGGTCATTTCTTCAGTGATTTATAGTGGACCTTCTTCTATTACTTTCCACATCAGACAGTGATAGGCTTTGCGTGCTGTCTTGATTCTGAAACTCCATTCTCTATATCCTTGGATGGAGAATTCTTCACAAGCCCTAACAACAGACGATTCCATTGCAGATAGTATGCACGTGAATGAAAGTAGGTTTTCCTAGATCTATTCAAGTTGACCACGCAGGTTTTAACCCTGTGAAATAGAGACAATGGTCTTATGAACCACCGCTCTGATACCACTTGTTGGTCCCGAAAGAGCAAGGTGTGGTGTATGGGGGGGGGGGGGGG
>JAPKLX010004362.1:0-10101 GCA_026898415.1 Leonotis leonurus | reverse complement strand
TCCTTGTTTAACGAAAGGCTGGTCTAGATCGACTGGAGTTTCCCTTTTGCTGATCCTTAATTGCAATTAAGAGGAAAAATACTCTTCGTGAGTATTAATTTGTCTTATCTAAATCAAATGAAATAATATGCTATTATTTCATAATTTATCCTAACTATTACCCAATTTAGAATTGAGTTTCTAGTAGTTAAACCGACCTATTATTGAAGCTGTCCAATAATTTTCTACTTATCGAATTTTTTTTTCTATAATTTCTCTAAGCCATTCTATCTAATTGAGGTATTATAATAAGTCAAGATATCTTACTCAAAAAATTTAATTATTGATTAAGAATTCATCGGTACCTGGCTAAATTCTCATTTTTCTTTGTTTTAGCCTGGTTTAACTATATTTATTGGGTTTAACCCGGTTGATAAAAAAAACTCAACTAATTCATTTCTAATTTCTAAGATTTAATAAATCAAGTCCGTTCTTAAGAATTAACTCTTGGTTGTTCTAATTTATTCTATAACGAGACCCAAGTGGTGAATCGAAAATATTAGGTTCGTCAAATAATATGTTTTACAGCCCGTTCAGATTTTTATTCCGAAGCCCAGTCCGTTTATTTAATTAACTCCTCGGCCCATTTGTTTTATTCATCAGGCTCATTCGATTTATAATTTCCAGCCCACGCGACCATTTCATCTCCAACCTCATCTGTATCACTTCAAGTCTACAACCAAATAAACCCTTGTTCCTGCGCCCAACTCCTACTTTCCTCCTTCGTCTCTCGCTGTTGTCTCCCGGTTCCCTCGAGTTCTTCTCTCTATCTCGCTGCAATTTCTTCCCCACGACGAGATCATCGGCTCTCCCAATAGGAGCAGTAGTGACTCCGCCCTCTGCTTCTTCATCAAGTTGCTTCAGCCGTTGTCCCCAGAGGTAAATCCCTTTTCTCTTCCTATCATTTCTCACTTTTAATTCAGGTTTAGATTTAGGGCTTTTAAGGTTTTAAGATCTTTTCTATAAATGACTAAGCTCCTAAATCCAAGTTCCTACCCCTAAAATCCCACCGCTCTGGTTTTCTTCCTATTCCAATTCTTTGCTTATTGTTCTGATTTCTGATCAAGTGGAAAGTTATAGGTGAGGTCTGGTGACAGCCGAAATTTTAGCTATTTTGCAGAAGGTAAATTCTTCTCCTTTCTGCATGTTAATTAACTCTTGAGTGCTTACGGGTTCTTATTTCTTCTTTGATTAGGATGAGATTTAAAGTGAAATAAATTTCCCAGAATTTGAAGAAAGATTCAGAATTTTCCCCTTTCCAGATTTTTAGTTTCTTATCCCTTTTGATTTGATTCGCTTCTATAATTCCTCAATTTCTGTATTCAAATTTTCGAATTGAAATGGGATTAGCTTCAGCTTAGTTAGGAGTTTCAAGTTTTGATTTTCTTAAAGCTTTACTCAAGAACTGACTTTGTTTTGTTCTAATCCTGGCTGAGGGAATGTTTGCGGCTGGTCTTGTTCTAAGATTGTTCGTGGAAAAGGTTCTGGAGTTTTTGTTGCTGCGTGAGGTAATTTCTATCTGTAGATCCTGAGATTTTAAATGTTTTCGAGTTGGTTTCTTATTAAGGAGGTAAACGAGTAATGATTTTGTTACTGTAGGTTGCATATAAAATAAATGGAAGTCCGGTTAAAAAAAATCAGAAATTACATATCTAAGTGTTTATATGCTCTGTTCCCGAAATCAGCAAGTTGTTCTCTATAGGATCTAAAAAGCTTCTCAATATTCTCAGTTCTAAGCTTGCCAAAATCTGAACTTAAACCTTAAAATTTCTAATTTCTTACCTCTCTGTTCTTTAAGATTTATGGAAGATGGTCAAGGTTCAGTTTTCCTGTGGTTCCAGAACACAGTTCTCTTTTTAAACAAAACAGAAGAACTTGAACTAATCCTAAGGAACAAGATTAGAGTACTAATAGTATACACTCACACACATATATATACAGTTAATCTAGATTCTGAATTCAGAGCACCTGTGTTTTAAGCGGTCCGTAAGCTGACCCTTAAGCTAGTTTAAGGATTCTATGTTTTAAATCTTGGTTTTACTCGTTTTAAAAGACTTCAGGCTCTGCATAAAATCTATTTTTTTTTTCATTCAACAGATAGATATAAGTAAGAGGGCTTACTCTTACTCTAGGATGTTTGCTATGAAATCTTCCAGCTGCCTCCTGTGAGATAAAAGGAAATAACCGATTTAAGCTAATGCTAAAACTTGTAATCTGGATGCTTAACACTAGTATTACCTCAGTGGCTCCTTAGAATTCTTGGGTTAGGGTGGCTTGGAGAACTTCTTAAACTTGATCTGGGGTAGCTAAGAGAGCTTTTGTTTGGAGAGGTGAGTGCTGCTGTTTTCTTTTTCTACTATGGAGTGAAAGTGGGGGTTGAAGTGCAAGAGTTGGAATGGCTTCTGGTGGTGTAAATCCTTTCTGAAATGCTAAGTAGAAGTGGGGTTAAATTCTAATGCGTGAAGGAAGAGTCTGTGGTTGCTATATAGAAGAGTTTATTCTATTGCTATGAAATGTAGAGACACTTGAGTTACTACCTATGGTTCACAGTCTATAATCTCAAGTGTTACACCAATAGGTTCCTGTATGTTGACTTCTGGGACAATATAAATTAATGCAGCAAATCTTCTATGGTGCAGGAAAACAGATTGTGAGGTGTGGGAGAAGTGCAGCTCGATCTGCTGTCTTGTTGCCTTGCTGCCTTCCACTTCCACTGCCTTCTTCGGTTGGATGAAACTCTCAGTTGTTGCACTTTAATGCAAGCAGATTTGTGCAGGGTAGATATCTAATAGTTATGAAAGGGGATTGTATGGGATTCTTTGTCCAAATGTAATAGACTAGGCTTTGGAAACTATAGTATATATTTAGTGCAGTAGCTTAGTACATCTAGGTACATAGCTAATTTCAGCATTTCTCTTCTTCTTCTCGGCTGTAACAAAACATGCAGACATATGTATATATATATAGTGTACTATTCTTACTCTCATTTAATCATACTTCTATGCTCATGAAAAGTATATATATACATATATATGTGCACGTTTTTCCTACCCCAATATTTCAAGTTTCTTTAACACAATCAAATGTACACACTGTGTACTCCATTCCAATCTAAACATTAAGATAGATTGTAATATAAGGTCTAACAAAATTCTAATATCTATATTGCTTCATTACCAAATAATCTACTAATAATAATGGTATAGCATTAAACAATATTCTATTGAGCTATATCTATATATACTAAGTACTTGTATACAATTATTATGTTATAACCACATATCTTGTACTAGCTTGTACAAAAGAAAGAAAATATCATACTAAAATTATTAAAATCAATTAACTACTAGCGATCTCGAGAATTTTATTACGAAATTTTCTCGAGCAGATTTCTGATATACATAAAATTTAGTAGAAATTTCCACGGCCATTACATCCTCTCCTTCTAAATAAAAATTTCGTCCCGAAATTTATACATTCTAACTAAACAACTCGGGGTACTTTTCTTCCATCTTATCTTCAAGCTCCCAAGTAGCTTCTTCTTGTCCGTGATGCTTCCATAGTACTTTAACCAACTTGATGGATTTATTTCTAAGTTCTTGTATCTTCTGATCCAAGATGGCTTCCGGTCTTTCTTCATAAGTCAGGTCCGGTTTCAAAATCATCTCTTCTTTGTGAATGACGTGTTTCGGATCAAACACGTATTTTCTGAGTTGTGACACATGGAAAACGTTGTGAACGTTTCCGAAACTCGGCGGCAGTGCTAGTCTATATGCTACTGGGCCTATTCTTTCCAGAATCTCGTACGGTCCAATAAAACGGGGTCCCAGTTTTCCTTTAACTCCGAATCTGGTTATTCCCTTGGAAGGAGATACCTTCAAGAAAACCTTGTCTCCTATTTCAAACTGTAGTTCGGTCCTTCGGGTGTCAGCATAAGACTTCTGTCTGTTCTGAGCTTCCTTGATCCTTTCTCTGATCTGTCTGACAATTTCGATCATCTCACTGACTGAATCTGGGCCTGTTATTGTTCTTTCTCCAACTTCATCCCAATAGAGTGGCGATCTACACTTCTTTCCATATAATGCTTCATACGGTGCCATCCCTATGGTTGCTTGGTAGTTGTTGTTGTAAGCAAATTCGATTAGTGGTAATACTGCTTCCCAGCTTCCACCTCTATCGAGAATCACTGTTCTCAACATGTCTTCGAGGGTTTGAATCGTTCTCTCTGATTGTCTGTCGGTCTGAGGGTGGAATGCGGTACTGAAATTTAGCCTCGTGCCTAATTCCTTCTGGAGACTCATCCAGAATCTGGATGTAAACTTCGAATCTCGATCTGAGGTAATTGATACAGGCACGCCGTGTAATCGTAAGATCTCACGTACATACAATTGAGATAACTTGTCTGACCCATAAGTTATCATTATAGGAATAAAGTGGGCGCACTTTGTAAGGCGATCTACTATTACCCAAATAGCAGTGTTTCCTCGCTTAGATCTGGGCAATCCCGTAACGAAGTCCATAGCGATATGCTCCCATTTCCATTCCGGAATCTCTAATGGTTGCAATTTGCCATAGGGTCGCTGATGTAGAGCTTTTACTTGCTGGCACGCCAAACATCGTTCTACAAACGAAGCAATGTCCCTTTTCATACCGTCCCACCAGAATTTCCTCTTTAAATCCTGGTACATCTTTGTACTTCCTGGGTGGGCAGTATATGGCGTATCATGAGCTTCACTCAAGATTTCCTGTTTGAGTTCTTCACTATGTGGGATACATAGCCTTCCTTCATAAGAGATCATGTTATCCACTTCTTCATGATAACTTGCTGCATCATCCTTTCTAACCTTCAAACGTATTTTCTCCAACTTTTCATCGTTCCTTTGAGCAGTTAGGATCTTACTCCTCAAGTCAGGTTCTACTGTCAACGTTGCTAGAATTCCTCCCACAGTCTCAGGTGGTAGTAGAATCTCCAAATGCATCTTCTCGAATTCCTTTACGAGTTCATTCTCTCGTGTTAGAATGAATGCAAGCTTCGAGGAACTTTTACGGCTTAAAGCATCAGCAACTACGTTAGCTTTCCCTGGATGGTAGTTTATACCGCAATCATAATCCTTTACTAATTCAAGCCATCTCCTTTGCCTCATATTAAGGTCTTTTTGCTCGAAGAAGTATTTAAGACTCTTATGATCTGTGAAAATCTCGCATCGAACTCCGTAGAGATGATGTCTCCAAATTTTCAAAGCATGCACAACGGCAGCTAACTCCAGATCGTGAGTTGGGTAGTTCAGCTCGTGAGGCCTTAATTGGCGTGATGCATAGGCTATAACTTTTCCCTCTTGCATCAAAACGCATCCCAATCCATTCTTAGATGCATCCGTATAGACTACATATTCCTTATTGGATTCGGGGACGGCTAGTATCGAGGCGGTAGTCAACTTTTCTTTCAGAATCTGGAAACTGGCTTCACATTCTGGGGACCATGTGAACTTGATTCCTTTTCGCAGTTGCTGTGTCATTGGCCGTGCTATCTTAGAAAATCCTTCGATAAATCTTCGATAATATCCTGCCAATCCCAAGAAACTCCTGATTTCATTTGGGGTCGTCGGCGACTTCCATTCGCGAACAGCTTCCACTTTGACAGGATCTACCTTGATTCCCTCTGCCGACGCAATATGTCCAAGAAACATAACTTCTCGAAGCCAAAATTCACACTTGCTGAATTTAGCATAGAATTTCTCGTTTCTGAGGGTTTCTAGGGTGATCCTTAGATGTTGCTCATGTTCTTCCTCATTCTTCGAATAGATAAGAACATCATCTATGAAGACTAAGACGAACTTTTCAAGGTAAGGGTGAAATACGCGGTTCATCAGGTCCATGAACACCGCAGGTGCGTTGGTTAATCCGAACGGCATCACTATAAACTCATAGTGACCATACCGGGTTCGAAAAGCAGTTTTAGGTACGTCTTCTGCTCGGATCTTCAGCTGGTGGTATCCTGATCTCAAATCTACTTTTGAGAAGATACACGCTCCCTTGAGTTGATCAAACAAATCATCTATCCTTGGTAAAGGATAGCGGTTCTTGAGCGTCAGCTTATTCAATTCTCTGTAATCTATGCACATCCTCAAGGTTCCATCCTTCTTCTTGACGAAGAGTACCGGTGCTCCCCAAGGGGATACACTGGGTCGGATGAATCCTAAGTCTAACAACTCCTGGAGTTGTATCTTGAGTTCCTCCAACTCCTTAGGGGACATCCTATACGGTGCTTTGGATACCGGGGCTGATCCTGGCTCCAAATTAATTGTGAATTCTAACTGTCTGTCAGGTGGCAATCCTGGCAACTCGTCTGGAAATACATCTGGGTATTCCCGCACAACGGCTACATCTTCAAGTCTCCTTTCTTCATTCTCTTCTCCTTTCAAGTACACTAAGTAGGATGAACATCCTTTCTTCACTAGCTTAGCAGCTTGCAGTGCTGAGATAACCGCCTTCTTCCTGTTCATGGTGATCCCGTGAAAGCTCGTAGGTTCCCTTCCTGGGGTTTTGAACGATATTTGCCTCTCTTTGCAGAGAATCGTGGCATAGTTTTCAGCTAGCCAATCCATTCCTAGGATTATGTCCATGTCGTTCATCGGAATTACACTAAGATTGTTCGCAAGAACTTTGAGTGATCCTAACTCCAAACTCAAATTGGAGCAAGAGTGTGTAAGAATCGTAGTTCCTCCCAAAGGTGAAGAAACTCTCAGGGATATCTCTAACGGTTCTAGTTCCAGTCTTAAGTTCTCTACACATGCTTTAGCAATAAACGAGTGGGAAGCTCCAGTATCAAACAGAATAATTACTGGAGTGTTGAGGAGTGTTCCCATACCTGTCAGGTTTCCCTGATTTCCCTCAGGCTACTTCTGCTTCATAGCGTAAGCCCTTGCCTGGTATGACTGCTTCTGGTGTTGCCGGGGTTGATAATGAGGTGGTAGTGGTGGAGGTGGTGGCGGCTGCTGAGGTGGTTGTTGTCTGAGAGGTTGAGCTTGAATAGCTCTGACCTGCTGGTTCGGCGCCGTCTGACTAGACCTCGCGCCCGTACCGTGCTGTCGTGTGGGGCAACGGTTGGCAAAATGCCCTTTCTGTCCACACGCAAAGCATCCCTCACTGCCTGCTTTGCATATTCCCCCATGCATCTTCTTGCATTTGGGACATGTAGGGAACTTCTGTGGATAGTCCCCCTTCTGGACAGTCGGGTTTGGCTTTGAAAAATTCTGGGAACGCGCTGGTCCCTCCCATGGCCTTTTCACAGTGGAATCATTCTTATTATCCTCCCACTTACGCTTTCCCTTGTAGCCTTGGGATTGCGGTTGGGTGGATACTGGTGTCGCAGTAGGCGTGGACCTTTCCACTGGCATCGCAGCCTCAATGTCTAACGCTCGGTTTAGGGATTCAGTGTAGGACAATCCCCCATGGCACGCCAACGCCATCCTTATTTCGTGCCTTAGCCCCGCACAAAACTTTTCCGCCATTTTCTCGTCAGTATCTACTTGCTCCGGCGCATATCTTGCCGTATCACAGAACGTCCGGTCATACTCTGTGACTGTCATTCTGCCCTGCTTCAAGTTGTAAAATTCTGCTTCCTTCTTCTTGCGGTAGCTCTTAGGAATATACTTGTCATATATCCCCGTCTTAAAGTCTTCCCAAGTCAGATTCGCTAGTTGATTTGGTGTCATAATCTTTCTGCGTGCTTCCCACCAGAAATCGGCTGACCCAGTAAGTTGGAAAGCAACACAGATCATGCGCTCCCGATCGGTGCAATGCAGAAAATTGAAAATGCGTTCTAAAGCCCGCACCTAGAGTTCTGCTTCCGCTGGATCTCCCATTCCGTTGAAAACCGGTGGGTTTTGCCTCAGGAATAGTTCTTCGATCCTGCGTTCCGGTGGTGGTAGGGGTGGAGTTTGTTCTCGTGCGATTTCAGGTCCTTCTTCGGCAATTCTAGGACCTCTTCCTCTGCCTCCGCCTCTTGGGCGTCCCGCTCTTCTAGGTGGCATTCTGATAAGTAAATTTCTCGTTAACAAGACATATATCTATATACGCATATGTTTATTTCTTCTTAAATTTAGAACTTGGCGAAAACCCTTATTTCTAATACATATTTCTGACAGTCTCAATGCTATATATATATATATATATTTCTTTTAGAGCTTTCACACGATCACTTCATGTGTTATCAAAGTATAGCTACTATCGATAATAGTTCTAAATCACTGAAATTGCTACTAAAGTTTATATATATCATAGGAAAATTTGCCTCCTTGAGGTCTTCGATACAATCACTTCAAAATCGCACCTATAATGTACGCGCTATGATGTTCACCATCCTAGGTGGCATCATCAAAATACAACAACATAATATACATACAATGTTACGGAACGGTCTTCACAGGATCTACGTTTCCGTCAAAAGAAAATACATACTAACAAAACAAAATCAGAACGGTCTAAAACACGCGACTCGTCTCTGATGAACATCATCTCCTCCTCCTCCTCGACCAGCACTAGATCTCCCCACGCGGCGAGTCGTCGAGTCCGCAGAGCCTCGACCTGGCTAGCACCCCTGCTCCCAGTCGGAGTCTCCCTCTGGGTCCTCCCACTCCCTGGGGTCCTCACTCTCCATGCTCCTCCTAGCCGGTTTCTCCAACTCGGCTATCCTACGCACCATCCTAGCGTAGAAAGTATCGGGGTCTGGGAATAGCTCCCTCTTCCGGGAACTCCCGCTGGTAGTAGCTGTAGATGGTGGTAGTAGCTGTAGATGGTCCGGCTCGGGTGCAGCCGTCCTCGGAGTCAGTCGTGGCTGGGGCCTTGCCCTTGTCCCTCGCCCTCGGCGTCTCACGCTCGACGCTCAGCATGCGTCCCAAAGCGGATGTGGACATGGGGTATGCCGTCGGTGCTATAGTGCGCGGTGGTGGTGATCGAGTCTCCCTCACTGGTCTGGATGGTCCTGCCTCGGCATCGTGTCTCGCCGGGATCGCTGGTACGTGCAGTGGGTACTGAACATTGGGTATCGGTGCTAACGGAATCACTCCTATCGGAAGGTAGGCTGGAGGTAGTGGAACCCACTCAGCTGGCATGTCACCAACATGTGCTAAATCTCCGGGTAGGATATAGGGTCCCATCGGCGCTCTGCCGAATGCGTCATAATGATAGTGGAGTGTAGCAATGAACCTCGGGAAATCCCCTTCCCGATCAAAACTCCTGCCAATAGGGTGGATGAAGTCTCGGGATAACATCCTAGCCCATCCCTGCCAATCGATAGGCAGCAGCTGGATCAATCTCAATATACCGTCAAGGCCTGAGGCACCATGAGGCCGTGCTGCCTCCCACATCCTCCGGTAATGAGATAGAAATTCCCCTAGGTCATCTCCCATGCACTGCGCGTATGTCTGATAGGCTCTCAATATCATAGCTGGGGTAGCTCTCGGCGACACTCTCTTCCTAGCCGTGCGTATCATTCTTGCCATCTATAGAAATAAAGAAAATTTCAATCAGTATCTTCTAGTTACATTCTATATATATAGTCTAGTTAAGTGCTAAGGCACTTTCGTTTGATTCTAAACACTTAAAACTTCATAATTCTTTTAGTATAGTATACTTTCTTAGTATACTCTTAAAGTATTTCACATCTTTGTGACTTATTAGTCTTAGGATACTTTATTTTACTTACTAATTAGTACTGAATTATCCTTTTCTAACTTTCTTTTTGTTGCTAAGAACGATTCATTATTGGGTCGAACCCTTTGCTGGATTGGTATTTAGGAAAGGAAAGGTCTTTTCCTTTTATTCTTCTCGTAGGTTAGGATTTTGGCTTTTGTTGGGATGTTCTCGTTTCCAAGTAACTGCGAAAGTTTTCTTCAAAATTCTCGTCTATGTTTTCTTTTATCAAGAAAACACACAATTAAGCGTCCCAAGTTCATTAAAGAACTTGTATTTCTATTTTTCGGATATCGAAGTAACGGATTTTGCCCGTTCTAATGCCTTCATTTGGATGAACTGCTTGGCTTCTCCTCGACGCGCGTGATG
>JAPKLX010001486.1:0-20728 GCA_026898415.1 Leonotis leonurus | reverse complement strand
AGTACCCGCCGCCCTTTCGATCTAGTCCCACCAAGGAGAAGTTGAGCGGAATTGGCATCCGCCGGAGATGGGTTCTTTTAAGATTCATGTTGATGCGGTTCTCTAACCAGGTTCTCACAAAGAAAACATTGGAGTGGTGGGTATAGATTGGGCTACTCATAACTGGAATAGGATCTATTTACGCCCTTTTTTCGGTGGACATGGTGGAGGCTCATGCACTTACACTTAGGAAAGGTTCTGACCTGGCTTTTTCTCTACAGCTATCTTATCTTTGTATGTATGAAAACAGATTCATCTCAGGTCTTGAAATTTCATAGTCAAAAGTCGTCTACAGATCGCAGTCTGAGGCCTATTGTTAGCGATGTGCAGCAACTCCTGATGTCCTACCACAGCTGGTCGGTATGGTATAAAGGGTGAACAGATTAGCCAATGCTTTCATCGTACTAATTTCGTTCCTTTCCTACTGCATGAACCCCGTGGGTCTCTATCCTGCCTCAGTCTCCTCTCGTCTCCTTTCTTTCATTCCGCGACTGGTATCGAATCAAGAAACGGAAGGGGAGTCCCTTCGCTCGCCTAAGGGTTAGTTATGAGTTATGGCTTCTAAGGCAAGAAGACTTTCAGTCAGTCGTTTTATAGGTCTCCCTCTATCGACAAATCGGATGGATGTGATGAAGGAAAGACGAAGTCACTAGTCCCGTTAACATGATAATCGCGGCGTAAGGTATAAATGGGTATCGAAATCGATTTTTGCATTAATAATTACATTATACAGGTTGACCCTTGGACTAGTCATATTGTATTATTATAGTACTTTGACCGATGGGTGCATATTTCTTATACGTATATAACTATTTAAAATAAAAGAAAAGTAACCCATGGTTCGTAGGTAACACATAGCTTCCACGCTTGCACGAAGGCGTATAAGTCAGTCTCTCTCTTGACGGCGGCGACTTGTTTGGTTTGGTAGGACCCAAGAACTTCCTTTTTTTTCATCACCGGATGATGAGACATTGGCTTCCTAGGGCTCCCGCTGATATAGGGAGGGCTGGGGAATGGCCGTACCTAAAACGAACTATTGGCAGTGGAACAAAAGATATGGCTAAGCGCATACACACGAACCTGCGATGAAGCTGCCCTCTAATAAGAATAATAACGCGTGGCTTCGTATATGGGGCTTGCACATGCCGGGGAAAATTCTTAACTAAAAACGAAAGGTGTGAACGGGCAGTGAACTACCTGATAGATCGCCCGATCCTGGCGAAACTGGTGGTATCTCTGATTTGCCTACACGGCCTTTTTATTCTAATCAAATTGTTCAAGCTCAAAAGGGCATGTCATGGGGAGATTCCCAAAATAAGGACCCAGGCGCATGTTTTTCACTTCTTTTTTTAGCCGGATGGAAGACCCCCAACCAATTAAGTAGTGGTGCCACCCTGCTCCAGTACATACAAGACTACCCATTCGATTGAACAAACAAAGATCTCCTTTCTCCTCGATCCAAACATTGTTGTGAATGAGAACAGCCCATTCGAGAAGTCCATGTTCAACGAACCAATGCAAGAAAGAGGTACAGACCACACAACCAGGTACTCCAGAGTGGAGAAATGAATCAATTGGGGCTTATAAAGAAGGGGAATTGGATTATGAGAGCCGTTGGCATACGAGAAGTTCCACTCTGACAGAGAATCTCCAAATTGGAACAAAGCTCCTGTGCAAGAAGAAGCTGAAAGGGACGAGGCTGGGGATACCAAACCGCTAGGTTTTACAAAACAAGCTCTAGTGAAACGTGAGCAAGTCTACGGATTAGGTGTGACAGATGTACAGGAAGACAATTCATATGGCGAATCCGAGGGAAACCAAGACCCAGATCAGACAGAGCAAGATAAACAACCAACAGATGCCTTCCTGCCAACATCTTCATTCATGGATCAATGGATTCGAACATCGTGGTGGATGTGGAAGATCTATGCAATCGCTCTATCTCGGGCAAGGCCGTATTCATTGACTACTCACTTAACTCCTGCGCTCAAAAAACGTAGACCCGGCCCTTCGATCGCATCCCTTCGCAGGCATTTCTCCATCTAAAGTGCAAATCCTTTTATCCGCCTTTAAGAAAGAAGCATCGCAGAAAAGGTTTATCTATTTGAACCTCTACTCTGGGATTTATCCTCTTCCACAATAGTTCCCTTTTGTGAAAGGAGAAGTTCTTTCTACCATTATACCATTACCGCACTTTAAACTGTAGCTAAATGACTGTACTTTGTGTACCACGTAGTGCCAGTCGCCCTATTTGTATTTGTACAAAACCCTCTCTGCCTTCAGTCTCAATAATTCCATTCCTTCTCTCTTTCCACAGAGAATGTTGCGGTATTGGCCTGCCGCCCCTATTGAGTATGTACGTCAGCATAAGACAGGTTCCCCCAGATCGATTCACTGAGAAAATATATTTGTATAAATCCATTCCATGAAAAAGAAAGGGGACTTTCTCCGCAGTGGTGAATTCTTCAGACTTTTTGTACTCTGATCGGACAGGTAGTATCAGAAAGCAAGTAGCTCTCTTTTCACAGCTTACCGTTTCGCGTTTGGAACCTTACTTAGACAAGGCTCGTACACCGAAATCCTTTCTCTTTCCCAACAACCTTTTCTATTTTACTAAACCATATCGGAAGCGCGAAACCATCATGTTCGGAAGTCATCGTCTCATCCCTTAGAATAGTAGCTGTAGCCATTCCTATTCAATATAGGCGGGCGGTTTTTAACTACTATTATTCTATTCGCGTCGCGGGTGGGCTGCTCTCTTTTCACCGCTTACTCTTTCACTTACTAAAAAGGCTCGTGTCCGGACTCAATCTTCACACTATCCGCTGGCAGGCGGTTTGGCTAACTTCACCGATTCATTTCCTGGCTCTCTATCCACTTATGTGTGTCCGGTCCCATCTCTTCTTCCTTATTCTTATTCATATCACGCAAGGATTCAAGTCTCTCTTTGGGCAGTAGCATTTCCGACTACTTCCCTTGCCGATTAGGCTAATAGGGTAAGCCCGTTAGCTTAGCTTTAGCTGTAGGCTCCAGAGGTTCCAGTTTAAAAAGTAGAGGAAGCTTGTTTAACCGGGGCATCATCTCCTTTATTGATATGAGTCTGGGCACGCAGCATTTTCTTATTAGAAAGAATTGTCCAATGTAGAGAAATTGGTTTCACCAGGATCTGTCGGTCTGGTAGTTTGCCTTTCCTATGCCCGCACTCGCGTTTTTTTAGTTAAAAAGCGAGACTTCACCAACGCTAGGTTTTTTTCCTCAAATATAGCCAAGGTCGGTAGCAGCGGCTAGCTCAATTCGGTTATAGAGGGGAAGTCTCACTTGTTGGTATGAACTTGGGAGCCAGAGCATCCGCTTACCAAAAGATGCTTCTAGCACTAGATGGAAAGAGAGATAGGTACTTCTACTGCACCCTGACGGACGGGTAGTTCCGCTCATTGATTGGGTAAATCACATGTTCTAAAGAGTACCAGGAATCCAACAGCTATTAGCTTGAGATGTGAAATCGAACAGCAGCTAAAGACCGCGTTAAGGGCGGCCTAATTACTGATGTGATGCCTTCCTTGAGTTATGGGTAAGGATAAGAAGTACACCCGGGCACATGTAAACCCCGAGGTCTGGTTGGTTGTGTATCACCTGATTTAATAACACATGCCAGCATCCAAGTGAGTTTGCGAGCATTCTCCCGGTGAGCGAGAGAGAAAAAGCCTATTGGGTATTGGTATTGGGTACGAGCTATGAGCGGGGAGACGGGTTCCATGATGGGAATGGCTTTCGGGTTCGGGTTAGAAAGATGTAAGATCCTTCTGCCTCCAAAACCTTAGATTCTTTTCTTGAGGAGGATATGGGATATCAGATTCCACTGTCAAGCTTTTTATTAATAACCATTAGAACCCTTAAGGTAAGTTTCTTGTTCGAGTTGCCTGTGTTAATAAAGATAAGGTATTAAAGCAGTGCGCGAAAATGAAGTGTAAAGCCAAGCCGATGATTAGCCTGGAGCTTCGGCTAAGACTTAGTAGAGATGGGAGCTTGTACCTAGATCTCCGATAGCACGGGATCTTATGGCATTTAGTACCTCTATTGAGAACTCAAATCGAGGGGATTTTGGCCTTATGCCTGACAAGCCTCTTTATACTATTGCGGGTGCGGGTTTGGTTGAGTGATTTGGGGATACCAAAAAAAAGGACCAGATCATCTTTCTATTGCGCCAAGTTCTCCGTCCTTAAGGGGAAGGGGTGAGATTCTCGTAGTACTGCAATCACTCGAATGGAATATCCTACCCGGTATAAGATTGGAAGAAAACATGGTCCACTTCGGTATCACTGAAAAATTCCTCATTTGCTCCCTATGCACAGGCATAAAGGAGATTGGTTACACGGACACTGACTCTGTTTTTCTGAGTGAGCCACTACCAAATGAAATGGTTTATTCTTCTATCTTAGGTAAGTTTAAGCTAGAGCAGAAAGCCATGGAAGGAGCTTTCAGCCCCTCTATGATTTTCTAGATTCTCTCTCTTTATCCTATAGCGTAGCTTGGTAGGACTCCACCAGAAGGAGTGACATGAATCCACGTCGACGTTCTAGATTTCAGATATGGGGAGCACTATACATAGATAGAAGGAAGCGCTGCGAAAGCAACAACAATCCCCCCCAGTCCATCCCTTCACCCCGATAATGACCATTTAAGCACCTCTGGAAGCAGACAGAAAGAGATGGCAGAGTAAACACCTCGTCCAACTACGACTTTCCCTGTGTTCTATCACTCCCCCTATCACAAGAAGGCAGGCCTACCCAAGGAAGAAATCACAACCAGGGCTATATTCACCTCTATGTTAGGTAGCCTCCTCACTAAACACAAGTAAGAGCTAGCTTGCATTGAGAATGAGGGGCCCTCCGAAGGACTCGTTTTCAGCTCCTTACTTACCTACCATATATTCATTGTTGAAAAGAAAAAAAGTCCAAATTCCAATGATTACACAGCCCACTTCCCTTTGTGGAGTGAAGTGGATATTACGTCCAGCCTTACTATAAATAGATACCCTGTAACTTCCAAGGCCAAGAAGGAATACCTGGATGATCCGCTCAAACTCGTTGCCGTATTTGCCCTTCCAACAAAGGCCCCGTGTGAGTATCCAAAGTACGTGGTTGACACCCCCTTGAAACTGAAGTCTTATGGGATAACATACACAAGTATGCCTCTATCAATTGGATGTTTGATGGGTCACTCGAAATATCTTAAGAGAAGAAAGGGCCGAAGAAGGACCGGCTAGAGAGTCTTATTGTTTTGTTTAGGCTTTCCTCTATAGCTAGCTCCAATTGAAGAGGTTGAGGGGTTAAGCCGCTAAAGCCTTTTTTCATTACGTAAGCCTCCTTTCTTTTTCCATCCTCAAGCCGAATTCAGTCCCTTTTTTGCCTTCTTTCTTAAAGGACACCACTTGCATCTTCCTTTTGGTGCACACCAAGCAGACATCCTTTTATTCGTTCTTGGGTAGGAGCATCTCCGATTCAGTGATGAGTGGGAGTCCATATTTTATTTGTGGGAGATGAATCTGCATGCCACCAATCGGCTTTTTTGCAGGGTACGAATAATGATAGGGTCAGGGGTTTTAAGAGCTCCCCGCGATAGAAGTGGGAAGTGGGAGAAAAGAGCTAGTGCTAAGGGAAAATCCTAGTCTTTAGTAGAGTGCTTTCAGAGTGAAATTATTCTATATTCCTTATCGAGCTACATGCCCTTCTCATAAGATGATATATATCGTCTTTCAAAGTAAAGAAAGGCGTGGAAGAGCATGCGAATACCTCCTCTTCCGACTGCACTGTATTAAGGGAAAATGCGGCTTTGATTCTCGTTAGCTGCCTTTCGCGGGCGAGGGTTAGACTGCTTTTACGAGCGTACGAGCGCTTAGCTAGTTTGGCTCGTGCCAGTGGGTGAAGGGTGCGCTTCGCATTGAAGTGCTACCCGGAACCTACCTGACTTCCTCGATGATTTGTTTGGATAGAGGTCGGAAGAAGCAGGCATACCCACCAAGTTTAGGGAGTCGGAGGTTAGTGATTCTTAAGCTAGCCTGTGACTGTCCCGTTAGAGAGATCCAAAACTGGATTTCATAGAAAGAAAGCATTCGCAGTAAGCCTAGCGGCTTCCTATGATCACCGATCAAATAGCATCACGCTCAGGAAAGGATTTATCCTAAAATCAAGTAAGTCTTCCCTCCGCTGGAAAGAACGGATCAAGAAGTGGTGGTTCAGTCACTTCGGTAGGGGATTCGCGATGCCATCTGTATGGTCTTGCTGTTGATGGTACCTCACAATGGGGTGCTGCCCAAGCGGAGCTAACTACAGGTCCGAATAGACTACGATCACCCAGACCTTTCTAATACTTAAATCCTGTATACGAAATATCTTCAGTAGCTTACTCGACCTAAGCAAGCCAGACCGAACACCCGAAAAAGAAGTTCTTTCTCCATCGAACGGAAATGGACGAAGAGCGAGGAGGTATTCTTCAGAGAGAAGAGCCTAGATAAATTTCACGATAACTTAAGAGGGAATGCGGAGAGCCATTAATGAGGAAGGCTTACCTGGCTGAGTGCAAGATAGTATCAATCCATTGAACAAAGGTGTTCGAAAATCCAAAACGCCGAAGAACAGCAAAAGAAAAAAGAAATTCGGCTAAAAAAGCTGTTTCGATCTCTCTTCAGGCCGTGTTTTCATCTCCAGGCATGTGATCTTTGATGAATTCTCATTTCCATTTGCTACTATCCAGTCTCCAGGTTCTACTAATGGCACTTCTTATGATGATATGGTTTTCATCCCTGTGGTGCGTACTGAGGAGCGTGTCACCCCTGTGACTCCTCCGCCGGCAGCTCCTACTATGGAAGTTTTATCACCACTTCCTTCTAGTTTCCCTGCTCCAGTTGAGATGACTCATGCCACTAATGCAACGATTTCGGCTGCTTCTAGCATTGCCGGTGATTCGATTACTATTCCTGCTATTGCTATTCCTTCCTGCTGTCGAGTCTTCTACGGCTACTGGAGGAGCTAGAATCGGTTTACCTTATACTACGCAATTCCTTCATAAGGACTTAGTCCATTACTTCATAAGATAAGGGGTATAAATCCTGTAGCAAGAACCAAGCAAGAAAGGAAGGTCTACGGTCAGGCATCAGCCTAGCCTTTGACTAATACACTAATACTAAGGATGGTCTACGATGAGCAGAAAGCTCTAACTCAATCACTATTTAACTAGTAGAAATAGAACCAGCTGAGGGCCCTAGGCTAGAATAGAGTCGAGGCGAAAGCTTCCAAAGAGTCGAAGTCGAGACGTGGAGATACCAGTATAGGAAGATCGGGATCCGGTTAGATACAACTTTGACAAATGTGATCTCGTATATTTCGCTTCCCCAAAACGGATTTATGACTATCATCCCTCGATGCACTAGGACTAGGCGATAGGCTCAGAACCAGAAGGCCTTACTTCACCACTAGTTCTCGCTCTCCCAATGAAGTCCGCTTCTCGCCTCCCCTACCTTGGGCTTATTGGCCTAGCAGTTGGTTTCCTATGCTAGTGAATCAGATGTTTGAAGGGATTCGCACCTACCATAAACTTAAACACCCAGTCGTGAACTTCCTTTACCAAATCCTGCTTGGTCAATTCCTGGAAAGACCCCTATTAATGTAATGATTGAACAAGAAAAGTGCGTTTGCCGCGACTACAAGCTGCCAATGCACCTTTCTTTTGGTCGCTACTTTTCGCGGTTAGCGCATATAGGACGACTGCTTTCTTTTCTAATAAGGCTTGAATTGGTAGTTCTGAAGAGCGCCTACACACATTATACATAAATTAGAGTAGGGCCATGCATTCGAGAGCAGCAAGTCATTGGCATGAGTCCGGTATTGCCTCGTTCGGTACTGCCAGAGAGAAGGGTTTGGTTCGTCCAAGAAACCTAATATATAAGGTCAATGATGAATCGATTCCATTTCCCTTCCTGCCTATGTAAGGGAGAAGCTTTCATCGAGATCTTTCTTTCTCGAAACCTACTTTATAATGTTTTAATAACGAGTAGCAAGGCCGAGGACGAATCTAGTATGATACGAAAGATCCAGTCGATAGCGAATCTCTTCCAATCCCATTCCTAATCGATAGTGAAAGCACTCCTATCTAGGTATCAGAACGAGAGCGAGTGGAATCTTTAAATAAAGGGACCTCAATCAGTTAAATTCTCAACTCTCTATCCAATCTCATTCCCTCTCCCGATTGACTTCGTAGCTTGAAACCTAGCGCCATTCTCGACCTTCCTTCCACTTCAAGCCAACGAACTGTGGTGCTTAAGCGAGTGCCGCGCAAGACTTCAAGTTCAGTTTCATCGTAAGAAAATAAAGCAAAATCCATACTAATTCCCTTCCTAAGGAGGGCATGCCCACGTATGGGAAAAGCTTGAATAGAAAATGGAGTTCACCTCCATCTCAGTTTAGATTTAGTTCCTGTTCCGTGAGGCATCTTTCTTGTTGACTTTCTCGACCTAAGCTTTCTTTAGCTTCATCTCATTCTTATTCTTGGAAAAACCAAGGTCAATCCCGAAACAAAAGTATGCACCAGACCGGTTGAACCAACAATAGATAGAAGAAAGCCTTCAGCCTGTGGCAGTCCATCCCTTAGCGGATAGAATATCGAGAACAAAGGTTTAGCTATGTCCAAGGTTTAGAACCCCCCTATTCTGCTAGTCTCTTTCCTTTGTGAAAGCATGGAAGTTGGCTTAGTAAGAAAGGAAGTAGGCCTCACCTCCGGCCCTGTCAGTATGTTTAACGATCAAAGGTGGACTCCGCAGCCAGCAGTCAAGAAAGCATCCAAGTGAGAGTCGAACCCACGAGCATCAGGTATTCAGGGGGCTCCCATCCAATGTCCAAGGGCCGACCATCTCTTTATCCACAGCTTACCGTTCGCTTTGACGGCTGCCTCTCAACCATTCATTTAGTTGCCTACCTGCGCGTACACACTAGTTCTTTGTTAATGGCCCTATTAAGACAGGGGTTTCATACAAGAGCTAAGTATGGCATAAAACACATAAGTACTTTAGACTAGATGGAGAGGTTAGTTCTTTCACAAAAAGTTCTTTATCCCGTAACCCCTCAAGAAAGCTCTGAAAGCCCTTGTTCCGTTACAGCTGATAGCACGCCCCGGATACTTCCTTTTCTATTGTCAGATATGGATTGTAAACAGCTATAAAATAGCAAGAAAGGAATTTCGTGAAATATCAGGGACCGGGTTTAGAGCTATCAAGGAAAGCCAGATAGCGCGTCCATCCAAGAAAGAAGGAAAGCAAGGAGAATCTTTCTACCTTCACGGGTGAACCTGGAAAGAAAGATACTTGCATTTCCCTTCACTCATGCGAGCAACGGGGCGAAGAGTCACGAGCTCTATCTATGAGAAAAAGAACTGGGCTCAAGTAGCCCCGCTTCTTATTATTCTTCGCTCCCAGCTTATCCTGAGATTCTCCGTTTCGTGGCCGATAACTCGATTCGAGATTAGAAAGCCCAGCTCCTTTGAGCAAGTTCACTATGAATTGCATTACCTTCTATATATCTCTCGCCTATTCCTTTCCGTTAACTATTGAGATATCTCACAATGGGCCCGCCTAGAAAGCCTTCCCGCATCTATCAAGCGAGGAGAACGTCTTATTCATCAAATGAATTACCCGACTATCGGCTTACCGCTTACTCTTAGAGTGTAGAGTGACTCTTCTCCGGACGCTTCTAGCCAGTCTGGTCTGACTATTTATTCTAGATAGATAGGGGTCAAGCAAATACTGGAACAGCTGGCAAAGCAGTCCTTTCTTCAACCACTATTGTGGTAGGAACACATTCTTCGAGCGGGATTCTGACTTGAAATAAAGTAAAAGCTATAGGCTAGTTGCAGTGCCATCTTAATCTTATAGTTGTTTTCACTCTTCTAGTTTGCTGCTCTTAGAGTCGATTCCTACTCTCGAAACTGAGAGTGCGAAGTCACAAGCTGATGAGCTATATGTGAAGTTAAAAAACCCAGTTAAGAAAGATATAGCTATCAAGCTGAAACTGGAACTCGAGCCAAAAATGGTTGGAAAGGTCCAGGCTGCCAACCACGCTTCGCTGTATTGCAAAATCGGGAAGTGAGGGAGGGAGAGTTTCATGGATTACAGAGGGACTTTCTAGGTTTTCTTGGAGGAAAAGAAAGGTTTGGGGGAAACAGGGATGCGAAAGCACCAACGGTAGTCTGTGGTTAACAAATGATGCCAGATCCAATATGATTGATAGCGCACGCCTACCCACGACTTTAAAGTAAACGAAGCGAGATGGGGTCATTGAGCGAGTGGTGAGATAGCGGTTTGCTAGGTGCAACGGTAATTGTGTAAGTAAGGTAGCCCGGACAAACAGAACGCAAAGCGGTGACAAAAGAGTTGATAGAGCCGCCTCTGGGCGTTGTGAGTTGCATTTTCGTCTCAGTCTTTTGAATTCAAAAGTTTTAGAATTCCTTTTTTTCTTATGATCTTTCTAGCCGCTTATCCGCCTAGCGCGATCTTGTTTTATCTTAATTGTCGAATGTTCATTTATTCAATCCTAGCCGATAGCTCAGAGAGCTTTACTAAACGGCTGTTACTAATGATGGTAAAGCATTCTTAGATGAATCCGCCACCGACCCGCTTTTTGAAGCATCAAAAATCACCTGTTCCTTTTATACCGGGCTAAAAAAGCGAGACCCTGTGGAAATTCCTTCTAAGGAAGGCACTATTTAATAGCTTCATTTTGAACGAGATTTCTGAGTTCGTATCCCGGATTCAAATAAGTCTCGTGAAAAGGCGCCTCTTTCTGAGGATAAATGCCATAAGAAGAAGGGGATAAATCTATGTCTCTTTTGCAGCACCTCTCGGATTCTGTTCTCTTGTCATTGCCTCTGAGGCCCCCTTAGCTGGGTCTCTTACACGGGAACCGAATACGGATAGCTCGCATCAACAATAGAAGTGCTCACGCCCAACCAAGATGAATCTTCCTCCCTCCCTATTGAGAAGAAAGGAACAACTAAGGGCTTTCTTTTTTTCCTTTCCGGTATGCAGCTCCGCGACTAAGGAGCGAAAGAACGAAGTGTGCTGTGGTGATGTCCGAATTTTCACCTATTTTTATCTATTTAGTGATCAGTTCGCTAGTTTCTTTGATCCCCCTCGGTGTTCCTTTTCCATTTTCTTCCAATAGTTCGACCTATCCAGAAAAATTGTCGGCCTACGAATGTGGTTTCGATCCTTTCGGTGATGCTAGAAGTCGTTTTGATATACGATTTTATCTTGTTTCCATTTTATTTATTATTCCTGATCCGGAAGTCACCTTTTCCTTTCCTTGGGCAGTACCCCCCAACAAGATTGATCCCTTTGGATCTTGGTCCATGATGGCCTTTTTATTGATTTTGACGATTGGATCTCTCTATGAATGGAAAAGGGGTGCTTCGGATCGGGAGTAACCACTAGTGATAGGGCAAAAATAGGGGGGAAGGACAAAGGAAAGAGCGATGCCTACATTAAATCAATTGATTCGTCATGGTAGAGAAGAAAAACGGCGCACGGACCGTACTCGAGCTTTGGGTCAATGTCCCCAGAAGGAAGGAGTATGCCCGCGTGTTTCAACGAGAACACCGAAAAAACCTAATTCAGCTCTACGGAAGATAGCCAAAGTACAGTTGAGCAATAAACATGATCTATTTGCTCACATTCCAGGCGAAGGTCATAATTCGCAGGAACATTCTAAGGTCTTAATAAGAGGAGGTAGAGTCAAAGATTTGCCAGGTGTGAAATCCCATTGTATTCGAGGAGTCAGGGATTTGCTGGGAATTCCGGATCGAAGAAGAGGCAGATCAAAATATGGTGCGGAAAAACCCAAATCGATATGAATGGAAGATGCCTCTTGAACTTCTTTTTCTCGGTCAGTCGAGGTATTCATTTCAAAGTCTCCTCGCCCTACTTCCACTAGAAGTGATTCTGTATGGGACAAACGCCAGTCACGCTCGTCATTGTCCACCGCACCACTTCCGTCCGCAATCTGCTATTTAATTTATGCATGCGGAGGCTCTGAAAGATAAAGTTCAGGGTAAGAATTCGAGTCAAGGAGTTATATAATAGCCTTACTCATGGTATCCATAGTTCTAATGTTCTTTCTCCCCAAAAAGTATTAAAGGAAAAGTACGCCCCTTATAGGGATAAACTGAGTTGGTATATACGGCTAGGGATTAACATAGCCAATAATAAACTCTTCATTATCCCGCACCTCCCCAACTGGAAAATAATTCCTCTTCATGTCGGGGCTTCCCTAACGGCGTCGGCAAGAGACTATCGTATAGGGTAAGCATTTTATGGGGTCCGACCCACGGGTAGTAGGTGGAAAGAACTAAGTGATAAAATAGAAGAGCTTACATTCTTTAACCACTGGGGTGTATGAATAAATTTATTATCATCCTGTAACTATAATAAACATAATATAAAGAAATCAACCATGATTGGGGGAGAGATAATTCAGATGGGACAAAAAATGAGTATCTATTAAATAATACAGTTTCAACATAATCGACTCTTTCCTATAATAAGTAATACTATGATTTAATCTATTTTGGGTAATCAAAGAATTTCATTTCTTCACACAAGAGAGTATAAAGTCAGAAGAAAGCAAGTTCAGAAGTTATATGATAGTCTCTGGTAGGGAAAGTTCATATGATATTTGTCCCTATCCTGGATTGAGAATCGGAATCATTGATTTTGATGAAGGTACAGTGAAAACTCATGACTGCTCTCTAATTTGATTATCAATCAATTATCTATTACATAAGTGCGTTTATACAAATCTGATTATGGTAAGTTTACGATTAGTTATGCGATTCTTAAAGATAATAATAAATATCCTTTTCCAAAAGGTTGTTTGAAAATGTCTTTTTACGATCTTTCAGTCCCCGGTTGGTTGTTTACACGATACTGGTGTTGGCGTTACTGGTTTCTGGCTTTCAGAGTGATTTGTTTTGATCGTTTTAACCGATCGACAGAAAGTGACATTTAAAAGTTGTCGTGCAGGCGTCTTGTTGCTTCTCGTATTTGCATAGGAGAAGAAGATAGGCTTTACAAAGGATGAGTGATTTGATTGGCTTCAGAGGAGCTCTCAAAGTCCATATCTGCCGCGAGTCGGCTTGGGACCCGTAGCTAGCTCCTTCGCTTCATACATATCCAATGATGGATTGGTGCGTCGGCGGCGTCAGATATTTCTGGATCATAGTCCATCCACCCCAGTTTAAAGGACAAGATCTATTCCCCCTTACGAACTGCTTTATGCGGATAATCAAAGTACGACCAACATGTGTTGAGCATATAGCTAGGTTCGCTGTCAAATTGTCCAATCATGCTAAAAAGACGGGATTTTTACATAGTTTAAATACCTTTTATAGAAAAAACTTTACTATACGAAATTACTGAAAAAGCTGGTCTTCCAACTTCACTCTTATCAGTGATTGATCAAAAATTTCCCGGGTTTCATGATTCGAAAATGCGTAAAAATATTGTTTGCAATGGAAGCCAAATCAAAGAAGTTCTCCGTAGATTTATCCCCTTCATAGATAGAATGCAGTCTGGGAGCACTTATTCGGGAGGAAGATTGTCTCAAAACAAAAGAGGTAGCGGCAGTAACAAGAGGAGCAACTGCTCTACCACCTGCTCGATGAGCTTCGTTGCGGGAGGCAGACTCTATGCCACCTATGATCCAGGTAGAAGCTTCACTTCGTATGTTATTCTCGGTCAAGCGTATCCTTATTCGTATGGTCTCCACGTATCGCACCCAACTCAAGCATTCCGCGCCTTGAGTTCCCGGCTTTGAGGTTAGGCTTCTCGAACTATTCTACCGTGGAATTTCCACTGGTCAGGTCACTTCGAGTCGAGTGGTGCAAACCAAGAGCCCCCTATTTATTATAGTAGATAAGCGGGCACATGACCATTACAGCGGTCGAGCGCCGATCCCCGCATTAAAGGTCCTAGTCTTGAAGCCCCCTTTTGGCCGATACAAGTGAATTCCTTCTATTAAGATAGAAGAAGGGCGTTACATGGTCAGAGTCACGGTACCTTTATATTATAAAGGATTAGTCTTGAGGTGTCCAATTGGTTAGTTCAAGCCGACATAACATAGTAGAAGTAGATCGATATTCCCTTCCTCTCCTGGTATGCTTCCAGAATGGAGTTCAGCTCGATATCTTTTTTATACAAAAAATTGTATCGATGTGTCACAAATGCTTTCCCGAGTCGGTAATAACTATAATATAATTGGTAGTTCGCCAGCCTCAATCAATCGGGAGTGACAATAGGCCACCCTTAAAGCGGAGTCGGGAGCAACCATTCCACCATCTCGACGATGCCATAGCGCACAACCCCACAACGAACCCTCAGAAGTGGTTCCTTGCTATTCCATTCTGATAGTAGTAGGGGAGGCAAACTTCATTAAATAAAAACGTCCATTTGGATGCGTCGATGGGGAATCAGTCACAAGGAGGTCAGAAAGATGCCTTAAAACGCTTTCTTTTCCCATGTTTAGGCAAAGCTCTCTTCTATTTCCATGATTGAAGTTGTCGGGTTAGCTTTTCAGCTAGAATAAGCGGTCCGCCCTTTATTAAATAGATTATTGGGCGCCACAATCCATCTATCTTGAAATGGGCGTTAGCCAGCCTCAATCAACCTATCTTGAAATGGTACCTCAAGAAAAGTCCCTTTCATCAGCCCCAGACAATCCATTAGCTGCCAGCCAGGCCACTTGTCGATCCACAACTCCAGCTCTGCAGGAAGAGGCTACACAGCCAACAGTTGAACATGATACCAAACAACTTCTATCAAAGAGGCTTCTGCCCTTAGCAAAATGGGCACGCTCTCATGGTCTTAAAGTCAAGGAATTCCTTTTCGGGTTACTACTACTTCAATCGAACAGCAGAACAACCCGGCTCAAGAGCTCCGGAACGAGGAAGCAGGGATTGAAGAAATGGCGTATGTGAAGAAAGATCTAATCACCTGCAAGCGCTGGAAGAAATTACAGCATTTATTTATCAGTCGGCAGGCGAAACTGAAGTTGTCGATTGATGAGATTGCGCTAGTAGTTGAGGATTGGAAATCTAAGGCACCCGCACATCTAACGATCTCGGGATCGGATGGGTGATAGTTTCGAATAGGTAGGTGTAAAGGAGAGCCCGTTACGAAACGAAATATCTTAAGAGATGACAAATCGAATTAGTGGCCTAGATCTGACCAATCTAAAGAGGTCTCTGCCCCGTAGACAAGAGCAAGACTGACTCCTCGGATGAAGCGAATTCTAATAAATGAGAACTTCCGGCTTGGCTAAAGAGTGAACAGAGATAGAATACCATAGACGAATAGGTTGGCTTCAGGAGATGGATACCTTAGAAGAGAAAGAAGTTGCACCCAGAAGAGATATTCTGGTCGTTGGAGAGCTATCTATAGAGACATAGGAAAAGCGGCTAACATGCTGTATCCAGGTGGAGGGGCAGAGGCATGTTCAAATGAGACTGATTTCTCGGGAGCCGTAGAAAATAGGCTGAAGTCAAGGGCTTTTCTTCTAAAGAAAGAAGTAAGAAGGAATGATGTCTCGAATGAACGATTTGCGCTAGAATCAAGATATTTATTGGTGCTAGAATAGCTTCTGGAAGCAGCGAGAAAAGAGGGCCGTAACAGCGGGTAGATCATGAAACGAGGGCTGAATAGCTGCTATTGGAATAGACCGGCTAGACGAGCCGTGCACCAAAGAAGATAAGATCCTGTACTACCCGGTAGGTATAACATACCATTAGAAGGGTGATAAAAAGGGTTCTTTTGTGCTGAAGAAGCGAGCTTTGATGCTTTTTCTCCTGCCCGCTGGAAATGGAACACACTAATACGGAAGGAAGGCCTTAACTCTTCTTTACCACTACGGAATATGGAAGAGACCAGCGGCGAAATAAAGGTTGTAATAGAAGCTATATTCATCATGCCCCTCGACTAGTCTCTAGTAGCGTGGTGTGAGGAGAAGGTGGACTAACTCACCATCTTAGGTTAGATAGGATTCTTACTTTGCTCCGAAAGAGCTAATGCATAAATAAATAGATCGTGCTTGGTGCCCAGAGGCGGGAGCAGAAGAAAAGAAACTGAGAGCTGGAAAGAAAGAGCAAGATCAGGATCACTAGATTGGTAGTCTCAAACCAATGCCTTGGATTTCAGCTTCCTTGGTGATGGGCCCGGTAGGATGTCCTCCTTTGATGCTAGGGGGATGGTTAACTTGGCCCAGTTAAAACGAATTGTTTTCGGCAGAAAGATGCGTGACCTCGGGTCGGCCAAAGCTTTCAACGGCTTATCCGCTTCGTAGGTGCCCGCTTGCTAACGATGAGACCAATTCAAGAACCAAAACAACTGGTTCCAACCGAGAATGTATTAGATTAGTTTCATACTTACTTGCTTCGTAGAGTGGAATTCATTCCAATCCGGCGACATTCTTTAAAGGCCGGGTCCAAGCGAAAAGCCAAAACACAAGCTGGTGAACCAGATTGGGCAAGATGGCGAGTTGCAGAGGCAAACGTAGAAGAGTAAAGAGAGGGCTGCACCGATGCTTGTCCTTAAAGACGGGGTGCTCTTGTGTTCACTAGAAGAGAAGGGGTTGGCCCCAGGTCGAACTGACGAAAGAAGAATCCCGGGATCGAGCCCCAACAGCATCAGAGACAAAAGGACTTGGAGTTGTGCTTGCAAATGCATGAATTGCTTCACCCGAGACTTTCACTTCACCACCGACTTCTACAGATTGTCAGGACATGTCCATAAAGACAGAGAAGTTAACGAAGAGGTCGAAATGTCGTAAAAGAAGAAATAGATCTAATTACTAGCAACTCCTTGGGATAACTACTGCATGGATTCCACTCCGGCGCGCTTTGAAAGGGAGTTAGAGACGTGGGACTTTCGACAACAGAGTGTAACAAACGAACTCACTTCGAGCTCTATCTTCTGGTCTGGGGCTTCCATCTAATCAAATAAATGCCATAGTATAGTAGAGCAGAACATGCACTACCTTGACTTGAAGTGGAAGCTTCCTGTTCAAAAACGAACTAATCGAGCGCGATAGAGCAAAGACCAAGCGAAATGGGAAGGGAAGGAGGTCGGGCTTGCTTGGGAGCAGAAACTGGGGCGCAAGAATTAGCATAAGTAAGTACATCTCTTATAGAGGAGAGGCGAACGAAGGGTGAAAGATAGATTTGGTAGGAAGCAAGGATGCAGGTCCACGGATGAGGAATCGATGGAGTCAGTTTAGCCTCAACCAGGGATTTCGCTTCTACTCTATTATGAGACCAGTCCCAAAAACGAAGAATAAGAATTGCTTGCATCCTAAGATAAGTAAGGGAAAGGATCTATGGAAACCGGAATGGGAAGCTCTCTTGCGCCAGTAGGGTGAAAGCTCAGTGTCAACCTATGATGGAAAAGATACATGCCAACCCTTTCCAAAGAACTAGAATGAAGTGAAGAACACCCTTTCCCTCCTCTATCTATCACGCCAGAGCGATATCCATTCAAAGCATAAGCAGGGGAATAGGTGATAGCACCTAAGGCCTTAACTAAAATAATATTGTATCCTGGGTTGGACCAACTCCCATATCTTATTAGCAAAAGAGGAAACCTGCACGAGCTCTTCTTCTAGCTTCTTAAGCTAAGACTCTTTCCTCCATCCCAGAATCTTCACCTAAGCAAAAAGCTTTTCTTCAACAGCCTAAGATCCCGCGTCGTGATTCTTTCAATTGAAAGTTTTTAACTACGATCCCTTCTTAGATTATTTATATTGATTCCAGAAACCTTGGGACAAGAACGATCAAGCTTCTTCTTCTTTGGTTGATGGACTCAGACGTCAAGCTGTGGATATTGGATCTGATTGATTTCATTTCGTTCAAAAGTTGTCTAGGGCAGTAGGTCTTCCCGAACAGGGTAGGACGGTGCCTAAGCCTTTTTCAACTAATCGAAGAGGGCGAGCCGCCCCATAAACCACGTATTCCTCACTCACCTAAGTCCTTCCGAATAGAAATGAAATAGAAGAAAACGTTCGCTAACAAGAAAAACGTGGTCCAAACATTCTTACCTCGCCTCTAACATTCTCTTAAGCTTCTGCCTATACCATAAGCTTATCCCTTCGTTCATCAAGTCCCAACTCTTATAGGTGAACGCAAGCAAGCATAGAAGGGAGACTGGACTTTATGCAAGAGGCTTGACTTCGATCTGAGTTAGAACATTAGAATAGGTAAGATAGTACCAAAGCCAATTCCACTACATTAGTGTTGAGAGAGATTTTCGAGAGAGACTGGCAAGCTTTGAGATGGTTCGCCCGCCAATGGACCCTTCTTCAAGCGAGGCTTTTAAAGTATGGTGGGCGTCCCATTATGAGCATATGATTAGTTGCAGCCTGCCCGCAACTTTTGAACATCTTCTGCCCCCAAAATCGAACCCCTGCTTCTGCCTCATCATCAAGATCAGTTCAACAGGTCCATCAGGTGACGGAAGGCCCTGAAGATTCTACCCCTACTCCTTCTCACAGGCCCGGTAAGGAACCGGCCTCTTCAAATAAAGGAAAGAGAAAGCTAGAGGAAATGAGTTCCTCTAGAAGAGTTACGAGATCTGCTGCCGCCGTGAGGGCGGCAACTCAAACGACTCTCCCACCAGTGGTTTGTTTTTAGGGAGCCAATTGCGATTCCGGCTGATTCGGACAGTTCCAGTGAGTCTGAAGATAATGTCGTGGCTGACCCTATGGAATTAGCTAGTCCGCCTACCCTTGCACTACCTCCTCCTGCTGAAGTTACTCCCACTCCAGCCCCTTTGCCTGAAGAACAAATTGCTGGTGAGTCTGCTGGGCCAGCATCTGGTAGTCAGTCTGACTCCCCTCCGTTGAGAGAACAATTGGCTGAACTGCTCCGCCTGGATATGGATCAACTCCTTTCGCCTTACAATACCAGGAAGATCCAAACCATAGCTGCCATTTTGCTTTCGGACTCTTCCTTGCCTGCGTTTGAGAGGTCTGTACTTGAATGCATCAAAAAGCTCCCTGATGAGGTGTTGTACTACCGCCAGCTTTTGAGGGGGGCCCACCTCACCTCTCCCCCCTCCCATGGCCAAGCGCATCCTTTACTTAATGCGTCGACCATGGCCTCCTTACTTTATCGGAACTCTATTTTTATAAGTTCGCCCCCCATCATGAGATTACTAATCTTCTTTAAAATATTCTGCTAAAAAGTGATCTAATATAATTTTTATCTTTCTATAATTCCCAATGCAAGCCGCAAGATCGGCCATTTCACTGTCGGTTTTCGTATCAGTATCAAATTGGGAAATGGCCAGATTTTTGGCTAAATAAAGATAGTCCACTTCTGTGGAATTAAGTGTTGGATACTTTTTACGTACCTCTACTAATTGACAATGCCGCTTTATGTGTTTCAGCAGGACAGATTCAAGCTTCTGTTGACCAACAGCCGTGACCTGGGGGGCGGACGTCTGGTCCTGCTGTTGATGGACAAGGGGTTGTGAGGTCCCAGGCGGGTTCTCTTCCGGATCTTGTGAAACTGGAATAAAGGGGTCCGAAGGAAGCGGTGGTTGCCCACTTGATCCAAGATTCATTCCTCCCGACACAGGATAGAACGGATAGAGCGCCTTACTCAGTTCGTCCATAAGGAGTAACCCGGTCGACAATAGGATTTTTAAAATCCAAATCGAAAATGAAAATAGGGTATCAAAAATACAATACATTATAATCTGTTTTTGAAATGATAGCCCCCTTACTAGGGGGAGATAACGGAATTGAGTCCAAAGATACTGCTTTGGACCACCAAAACAATGAGAGATTTTAATCCAGACGTTCGTGTAAGCCATTATTTCAAATTCCAAACCGTTTCGCCAAATCTTGCAAAATTCCATGTAAGCTCGTCTCTTATTCTTATTCTAGGCTGGTGGTTCTTAACGTCGATTGTTCATTTCTTTTTCTTATTCAGGCTTTGACCATGTCTCCCGAACAATCTCAGTACATATGGCGCAAGACGATTCCACATATCGAGGTCGGAATGGGATCGGGTGTTTTCACGTCTCACCGTAGTGCCCGGTTTGTCTTGATTTCCGATTGATGAACAGGAACTCTTTTTTTTTTTTTTTACTGGCTACGAAAGACCCTTCGCCCGCTTAGAAGTGGATTCTAACCACTGACACAAGGATTTCCTTTGCTCTAAGCCCTGTGTTGGTTGGGGGAAGAGGGCATTTCCATCGCTACAGATTCAATCCAGCCACAGGTTCCCCTACGGCTACCTTGTTACGACTTCACCCCAGTCGAAGACCCCACCGTGGCCAATACAATAAGCCCACCAAAAGCCTTTGTGGCACTAGTGTGACACAGAAGTCATGGGTGATCATTGGTCCGATGCTTCGGGCGAAACCAATTACCAGGGTGTGACGGGCGGTGTGTACAGGGCCCGTGTACATATTCACCGCGGCATGCTGATCCGCGATTACTAGCGATTCCAACTTCATGTTCCCGAGTTGCAGAGAACAATCCGAACTGAGGCAATCTTTCCGGATTCGCTCCGCCTTACAGCCTTGCTTCCCATTGTAATTGCCATTGTAGCACGTGTGTGGCCCAGCCCATAAGGGCCATGCGGACTTGAC
>JAPKLX010002806.1:0-11961 GCA_026898415.1 Leonotis leonurus | reverse complement strand
TCTACAAGGCTTTGTCGATCTCTTTTGCTATTCTGAACTCTTGGGGGTTTACATGTCCTCATACATGTAAACTTTATTTTGATCCTATTCCGCTGCAGATGTTAATGTTTCCTGCTATGAATACTTATTAGACTTCTTTTAAACTCGGTTAAACTTATCGGTTATTCTAAAACCGAGATTTTATGCTATGAATCATTTACATTATTGAAGTACCTCTCAGTTCTACAGATATTCTATTAACCCCTTTTCTATCCCCGCTTCTTTAATCCCTCCCTTAGTCACGTTTTCCCCGACTTCGCTATCCTTAGCGAAGGTCGGTTGTGATAGAGTGGTATCAGAGTAATCGTGCTCTAAAGCCAATAGTCTTTTCTTTTCAAGTGTTAGTCTAGTATTGTTTCACTAGACTAATTGAGTGAGTCGACAAAAGCTTAGCACTCCGACACATCATGCTCGACAAGAATGAGGTAAAGGTTTTACAACTATGCTTTTAAATATTATGAGATAAGCACACATCTCTTACGTTGAGATTTTATGAAGTTAAGATCTTTCCCGATGAACTTAAAAACCAGTAAGATTTGCATGATCCCTTAAACACGCACCTAAGATTTCTTCAAATCTCGCCGCAAATACAACGAGAAGGAAGATGAGAGCAAGAAGAAACCCGGAGGTGAAACGAAGGAGAGACTGAGAGCTCGAGACGCAGTCTTTATTTTGAGTTAAAGGACAAAATACTTTGAGAGTCTAATTAAAATATATTCCTTATTTTTTTAGATGGCACGTATGATCCGTACGACCCGGAAGCGCCTGACACCACGAGCCAGCCCAGCCACCATCCTGTGGGAATACGAGACTTACGCTCCATGCTTAGGAGACGACTTAGGGGAGTTCCTATCCCACTTCAGGAGGCTATGGGCAGCGGCCCAACCCCATGGAGCCACCGGCATGGATGACATCATGAGATTGACCCAATTGCTACCCCTTGACTGGCAGGGGTGGGCACGTATGATCACGGGGTACTTTACCCGCCCCATTGGGAGGAGATACGAGAGAGAGGGAGATTTCCTGGGATTCATCGCCACCATTCACTTCTACTTTGCTGCATTCGGCAATGGGCCGAGGGGACCATACATTAGACCTGGAGACTTGATGCCGGTAGGTGAGGCATCGACCATGTGGATTCCACTGACCCCTACGTTCTTTCCGGCTAGAGTGATTCCTCTAATCGCGATGTACAGTTTCCTGCACCCAATGCTAGTCCCCAAGTCCCAGGGGACACATGACTTTGAGGCGGGACCTTCACACCCAGCTAGGGAGGTCCGACCACCATCGCCCATCCCACGCCCAGTACCAGCCAGTGAGATGCGTGGGTGCCATGATGCCGAGGCAGGGCCCTCTCGCCTTGTCACCAGGACCCGACGACCAGCTCCGGCCTGCCGACCACTGATGACCGACTCTGATTCGATGTCGTCCACTGAGCTACGTGTATGGAGGATTCTTCAGGAGTTCTTTGAAGTGGATGGTAGGGGCAAGGCCCCAGCCTTGTCAGATTCAGTGGAGGACTACACCCCGAGCTCTCCCCCACCCGGCACCACGAGGGCGGATCCTATATGTATCTCTTCTGACGGGAGCCCTTCCCGTAAGAGAGCATTCTCACCACCTGCCGGGGAGTTCTATGCTGATCTGAGGAGGCAGCTCGACGCGGTGAGACAGCCACGTTGGATGGAGAAGTCGGATGCAGGGCAGGTAGGAGAGGAGGAGGACTATGGGGGTGACGACGAGGGTGGTGATGATGATGAGGAGAACCCGGAGATGGACCAGCTCATGGAGGAGTCTGCAGGATCAGCGACCTAGTACCAGTAGGGCGCTGTTGTTTTCTTTTGTTTTACTCTTATGATGTACCCATCAGCAACGGACATGTGAGTATGCCGTCCTGATGTCGTTTTGATTTCCAAACTTTTGTACACGGAAACGATGATCCTTTGAGGACCGTTCCGTAATGATGATATTTTATTTTGGACAGCACGAAAACACAGACACCAGGTGTTTCGTGACTGAGTACCTTTGGTGATGTCATCTTAGAGTGATGGACATCATGTCATATACTTGGAGAGTACACTTTTGAGCTATGACTGTATTAAGTCCTCGTGGAGGCAATATTGACACTACTATATTTTGATGACTCTAGTAGTCTGTTGCAGTATATGTGATTTCTGTTATCTACTTCCGTTCTTTTTCCTTCCTAGTATTGAACCTTAACAGAGAACATTTAAGTAATCAAGATTTTCAGCTTCCCATGACTAAGTGAATAAAACTTAAATAATCTAAATAAATTATTAAATTACCAGAATGCCACCAAGGAGAGCTGGACGCCCGAGAGGCAGTGGTAGAGGACGAGGCGCTAGGAACATAGAAGAAGGATTTGAGGCGGAACGAGGGGCAACCCCACCTCTTCCGCAACCTGCAAGAAGGATTGAGGAATTATTTCTACGACAAAATCCACCTGTATTCAATGGGATGGGAGACCCAGCTGAGGCTGAAGTATGGGTGCGTGCTCTGGAGCGCATCTTTAACTTTTTGCGCTGCACCGATCAGGAACGCATGACTTGCGTTTCCTTCCAGCTGACGGGGTCGGCTGACTTTTGGTGGGAAGCGCGGAGAAAGACGATGAATCCGGAGCAATTGGAAAATCTAACCTGGGAGGAATTTAAGACTGGGATATATGATAAGTACATTCCCAAAAGCTACCGCAAAAGGAAGGAGATGGAGTTCTACAATCTGAAACAAGGCAGAATGACGGTAACAGAATACGATAGGGTATTCTGTGATATGTCCAGATATGCACTAGAGCAAGTGGATACTGACGAGAAGATGGCGGAGAAGTTTTGTGCCGGTCTGAGGCACAAAATCAGGATGACGCTAGCAAGCCATGGTGGGCTATCTTATCCCGAATCTCTTAGCCGAGCACTTGACATTGAGGCTGCCATGCCAGGAGAGAGACAGGCACTAACTCAACCACCTGCACATCCTCAATCCCAGTCCCATAATTTCAAAGGAAAACGCAAGTGGGAAGACAACCGAACCAACTCAGCATAGAAGAAACCTTGGGAAGGACAAACACACTCCCAAAACTTCGGGAAGCAAAATCAGACTACTCAGGCAGGGAACTACCAACAGAAGCTTCCTCCCTGCCCCAAATGCAAAAAGATACACGGTGGAGTATGCAGAGCTGGTAGCGATGGGTGCTACGCGTGTGGGCAGAAGGGGCATTTTGCGAGCCATTGCCCTACCAAACAACAAGGAGTAGGCGCAAGGTCTAACCAACAAACTCAGAAGCAGTACGTTCGTGCAATCCAGACTCAGCCTCAAGGACGCCCACAGCAACAGCAGTTGCCACCGCCCCCACCACTACCACCACAGTACCAGCATCGCCAACAGCAGAAGCAGCCACAACATGCAAGAGCTTATGCTATGAAGCAGAAACAACCTGAAGGGAATCAGGAGAACCTGACAGGTATGGGAACACTCCTTGACACGCCAGTGATAATTTTGTTTGATACTGGAGCATCCCATTCTTTCATTGCTAAAGCATGCGTAGATAACCTAAGACTGAAACCAGAACCTGTAGGAACAACTATGAAAGTTTCTTCACCCTTAGGAGGAACTACCACTCTCACACATTCTTGCTCTAATCTGAGTTTGGACTTAGGATCACTTAAGGTCTTAGCGAACGATCTTAGTGTCATTTCAATGAACGACATGGACATAATTTTAGAAATGGATTGGCTAGCTAAAAAATATGCCACGATCCTTTGCAATGAGAGAAAAATCTCATTTCAACCTCCCGGTAAGGAACCAACAAGTTTCCACGGGATTACCATGAATCGTAAGAAGGCGGTTATCTCAGCACTGCAAGCCGAGAAACTAGTGAGGAAGGGATGTTCGGCTTACTTAGTTCACTTGAGTGGAGAAGTAGAGGAAGAAAGAAGAATCGAAGATGTCCCCATTGTACGAGAATACCCGGATGTATTTCCTGAAACATTACCAGGATTGCCACCCGATCGACAATTGGAATTCACTATCGATTTGGAACCAGGATCGGCACCAATATCCAAAGCACCATATAGGATGGCTCCTAAAGAGTTAGAAGAACTCAAGATACAACTCCAAGAACTTCTGAACCTAGGTTTTATCAGACCTAGTGTATCACCTTGGGGAGCACCTGTGCTTTTTGTGAAAAAGAAGGACGGAACACTAAGGATGTGCATAGACTACAGAGGTCTAAATAAGTTGACACTCAAGAACCGATATCCTTTACCTAGGATAGATGACTTGTTTGATCAACTGAAGGGAGCAAGTGTTTTCTCAAAAATTGATTTGAAATCGGGATACCACCAACTGAAGATTCGTTCAGAAGATATTCCCAAAACAACCTTTCGAACCCGGTATGGCCACTATGAATTTGTAGTGATGCCATTTGGGCTGACCAATGCACCTGCAGTATTCATGGATCTAATGAACCGAGTGTTCCACCCTTACCTGGATAAATTTGTCTTAGTATTCATAGATGATGTTCTCATATACTCGAAGAGCGAAATAGAGCACGAAGAGCATCTAAGAATCACTTTGGAAACCCTCAGAAATGAGAAGTTCTATGCCAAATTCAGTAAGTGCGAATTCTGGCTAAATGAAGTGACCTTTCTTGGACACATAGTGTCATCGGAAGGGATCAAGGTAGACCCTGCCAAGGTGGAAGCTGTTCAAGGATGGAAGTCACCAACAACTCCCAACGAAATCAGAAGTTTCCTAGGGCTAGCAAGGTATTACTGAAGGTTCATAGAAGGATTCTCCAAGATAGCAAGACCAATGACACAACAACTACGTAAGGGAATCAAGTTCAAATGGTCGCAAGAATGTGAAGATAGTTTTCAACTATTGAAGGATAAGTTGACGACCGCCCCAATACTGGCAGTCCCAGAACCAAATAAGGAGTACGTAGTCTATACCGATGCGTCTAAGAGTGGATTGGGTTGTGTGCTGATGCAAGAGAGGAAAGTGATAGCCTATGCATCGTGACAACTCAGACCACACGAGCTTAATTACCCCACTCACGACCTGGAACTAGCCGCCGTAGTACATGCTTTGAAAATTTGGAGACACCACCTCTATGGAGTCCGGTGCGAAATTTTCACTGATCACAAGAGTCTCAAGTATTTCTTCGAGTAGAAGGATCTCAACATGAGGTAGAGAAGATGGCTGGAATTGGTGAAAGATTACGACTGTGGTATCAACTACCATCCGGGCAAAGCTAACGTAGTAGCTGATGCCCTAAGTCGTAAAACCCCGTCGAAACTCGCATTTATCTTGACTCAAGAGACGGAACTCATAAAGGAGTTTAGTAAATTAAACCTGAAAATTGTACCACCTTTTAAGACTGTGGAAGAAATTCTCGCCACCTTGGTGGTAGAACCAGACCTGAGAGGTCGGATTCTAGATGCACAAAGGAAGGACGAGAAATTGGAGAAAATACGACTCAGGGTGAGGAAGAACGAGGCCACAAGTTATGGAGAAGGAGCTGATAATGCCATCACCTTTGAAGGAAGATTGTGCGTTCCACACGATGAAAAGCTCAAGGACGAGATCATGAGCAAGGCACATGATACGCCCTATACCGCTCACCCTGGGAGTACAAAGATGTACCAAGACTTGAAGAAGAAATTCTGGTGGGACGGGATGAAGCGAGACATAGCCTCCTTCGTGGAGAAATGTTTAGTTTGTTAACAAGTGAAAGCGTTACACCAAAGACCCTACGGGAAACTGCAACTGTTGGAAATCACAGAATGGAAGTGGAAGCACATTGCGATGGACTTTGTGACCGGATTACCCAAGTCCAAGAGAGGAAACACTGCCATTTGGGTGATTGTGGATAGACTCACAAAATGTGCTCATTTCGTACCTATAATGATCACGTACGGTTCAGATAAACTAGCTCAGCTGTACGTACGAGAAATCATACGTTTCACGTGGTACCAGTATCGATCACCTCAGATCGAGACTCAAAATTCACATCCAGATTCTGGATAAGCTTACAGAAGGAACTGGGCACAAGACTGAATTTCAGTACTGCTTTCCATCCCCAGACCGACGGACAGTCAGAGAGGACTATTGAAACTCTTGAGGACATGTTGAGAACCGTAGTTCTCGACCGAGGTGGAAGTTGGGAAGCGATACTACCCCTAATTGAGTTTGCCTACAATAATAGTTATCAAGCTACTATTGGGATGGCGCCATATGAGGCACTTTATGGAAAAAAGTGTAGATCGCCGTTGTATTGGGATGAAGTCGGCGAGAGGACGATTGTAGGACCGGACTCAATTAGTGAAATGATTGAGATAGTCCGGTAAATACGAGGAAGGATCAAGGAAGCCCAGGACAGACAAAAATCTTATGCTGATGCTCGTAGGACGGAACTATAATTTGAAGTAGGAGACAAAGTCTTCCTAAAGGTATCTCCTTCAAAAGGGATAGTCAGGTTCGGCATCAAGGGTAAACTAAGACCCCGTTTCGTCGGACCATACGAAATCCTCGAGAGAATAGAACCAGTCGCATATAGGTTGGCGTTGCCGCCAAGCTTTGGAAACGTTCACAATGTATTTCACGTTTCGCAACTTAGGAAGTATATTTTTGATCCTAAGCATATCATCCATCAAGAGGAGATGATATTAAACCCTGACTTGACATATGAAGAGAAACCCGAAGTTATTTTGGACCACAAGGTACAACAACTCAGAAATAAATCGATATCACTAGTAAAAGTGTTGTGGAGGCATCATGGACAAGAAGAGGCTACATGGGAACACGAAGACAAAATGAAAGAGAAATACCCCGAGTTATTTAATGAGGAAGTACAAATTTCGGGACGAAATTTCTGTAAGGGGGGTAGAATGTAATACCCCGTTCCCTCGTAGTAGTATTCTCGCATTGTACACTCATGAGAAATTGATTTCGTTTGTTAAATAGTAAATCAATTGGCGAATTGGAAATGATCATTTCTACACTAATTAAATTGAACTAACTTTAATTTAGAGCCAATGAGATTTAGTATGGGATTAAAACCTTTGTTAGTTGTTGTTAAGAACTCTTATCATTAATTATCCTAAGTGTGATAATTATTATTACTATTATTAAAAACCTTATGGTAATTATAATAAGATTATAATACAAGACATTCTATATATATATATTGTGTGTGTGTGATAATGCATTTAGTGTATGAGAGAATAATTAAATAAAGTATAAGATAGGGCAGTGTATAAATGAATACTTATATATATGAATATACATGAAGATGGATTAATTAAACAAAGAATGAAATAAAATAAAAGCCTGTATTACTACTACACGGCAGAAATGAAGAAAAGAGATGGGAAGATGTCTCTTCAAACCCTACCTACAACTTGAGACATTACTTGCTACAAGAATTAAACAAACAACTAATACAATGTAATATACATAAAGTAGAAACCATTTTAAAGTCAAGATAGTAAGGCTACTACTGCCACACCCTTTCCTACCCTATGAATAAGAGATCTAAACAAAATCCATAGGGCAAACAGTAGTTATTATGTACAAGTCATATAGGAGAAGTGAAGTAGTAGCAACTGAGCACAAGGCTCAAGAAGAAGGGCAGGAACGACTGAAATGAAAGGGAGGCAGAGCTGCTGCTCCATGCTCCTATTCCCTGCAAAAAAACATAGAGCAGTTAGGCAGTTGAGGAGGAACTACTACTTCACATATTAACATTATATAATAGACTACCTCCTTAAGCAATTACTACACCACAACCACTCACATTGCTTTCTACACGCTGGAGAAGAGTTAAGGGAATTCAAAGGCAGGGAGAAGTAGTTGCAGCTGAGGTAAAGAGTTAAAGCTTTAAGCATTCAATACTTATGTTAATGCTTCTTAGAAATTTAGTTCATAACTCCCTCCTTAGTTCTACTTTATACTTTAAAAAAAAAACCAGAAAAAAATGCCCTTAACAAGAAAGAACATCAGCAGCTTTACTTTGAACTTAAAAGCTCATATTCGAAGTCAGAAATTCTGCTATGCTTTGTTCTATCTTACCATTCAGATTACACAACAGTTCTAGCACTCTTATTTCAGGATTTCACCTCAGCATACTAGGAAAACTTAGAAACCAGGATTTAAAACATTTAGAAAATATAACTGTGAACATGCTTAACACTCAGTTAAAGGATAAGGATGAACTTAGATTGTTTAACCAGACATCTCACAAGGTTGACGAAATTCTTGGGTTGAATTAGACTCTAACTCACACAACACTCATCACAAATCTAGAACCTCATGAGTGTTGGTCAGGTTTCATAAATTTCAGTAAGTTACACAACTTAAATAAACAAGCATAGAAAATTTCTTCAAAACTTAACTTACAGATTTCACATAAACCCCACAACCAGTTAATAATATACAAATCATCTCATTTTCATTAAGAGCTCACATAACTAAAGTAAAATCAAACAAGTTAATAGAGGAAGGCAAGCAGACTTGGCAGCTACCTTGTCCTCGATGATCAGGAGAGCATAGAACCGAAGCAAACTTCCATAGTTCGAAACCAAATAATTTTTTTCAGATTGTGAAAAGGAACAAGAACCAACAATTAATAAAGGATGAGAAATACATTCTGAAGTGTAGAACTAATTAGGGCCCTTACCGAGAATAAGACTTTATCCCAGAGATTCAACTCAACCTTTAAATCTGTAGAGAAAGAAAACGTGCAGTAAGAACAAACATGAAATATAGGGTTACCACCCAGAACACCCCACTCGCAACCAAACTCAAACCATCCCCTCATTAGGAAACAAGGCACAATCGGAAATTAAACATGCAAGGGGAAGGAAATGAGGGACTAACCGAGAATGGAGGAGTATCGGGACAGCCTCAAGCTGCAGAGCCGGGACAGCTTCACGCGATGGTGTCGCAGCTGCTTCATGACCGCCGGGTGTCACGCACGGGCTAGGAAAGGGGAGGCGACGTGATGGAGACGCGGCGATTGTTGTCCAGCCGTTGTCCTTTCAACCGAGAGAGAAAAAGAGAGTGGAGTGAGGGGCGAAATTACAGGGAGAGGGAGAAGGAAGTGTTCGAATGGGAGGAATGGAGAGAGGTGTCTGGTGAGTGAGGTTTAGGTTTAGGGTAAACTAATTATAAGATTAGGGTTAGGATTAGATTAGAGTAAATTAAGAGATTATGGTTAATGTTGGAAAGTAGTATGGGCCGAAAATATGCAGAAATGGGCCAAAAGGATTCTAAGTATTGGGCTAGAGAATTTAAAAGAGTTGGGTAAGAAATGAATTAATGATGGGCCATAAAAATTTATTGTGTGGGCCGAACTACATGCTAATGGGTTTAAGACTACAAATTAGTGGGCTGGTTAATTGGAAACGGACTGGGCACCTTATTTAGCTTGGGCCGAAAATGTCACGCCCCGACCTCCGCCCTTCCCGGCAGAGTCCGGGAGCGCGACTAAAATATAAATAAATAAAGGATAACGTGGAACATTGAAAACTTTGACTGAAACAAAAGATATTTCGATATCTGAGTTCAGTTTAGACGAAGGGTTAATTTACATAATTGGCACCTTCGCCAGAACATACTGATGGAACCTCTTGCAGCGGAATAAGGATCGACATAAGTCTACGTGTATGAAGACGCGTAGACACCCAAGACTTAATAAAAGACCGACAAGCCCGCCATAGCATCTCCCATCATCACGTCTCAACCTGCACATTTATAAATACATGCAGGGCTGAGTACAAAAGTACTCAGTAGACACATGCCAAAATCGCACACATACATATATAATTGTCATGCCATTGTAAGTGAAACATAGGGATTTTGTCTCTAAAGAACCTATGTTCACTAAAATCCTTTTGTGAAATCTTAAATTTCGATCGATCTAAGTTCTTTAGTAATCTACCATATCTGTAACTTCTTTGTGTCGGGAAGGTGGCCACCTTCCACGGACACCCTGACCGGCCAACCCGCTAAGATGACTCACGGTCCTTGTGTACATTAGTTCAAGTGGGGATGCTTACCCACTGGAACCCAAATTTGATTTCATAATCATAGCAGATATGTATCATATAAAACATAAAACATTCATGGCAAGACAATACTTGAAATATCAATTTCAATTCAAAAGCTATTTGAAAAGAAATAACATAAATGCGGATAAACGCACATATTTTCTTTTAGTATAAGAAAGCCTACTTGGATCGTCTTGACTGACGACTGCTTCTTTCTCGAACTGCGGTCCTGACCTTTCGCTTGACCTTCATGTAACGAGCTAACTTATAAAAAGATTCGAGTCTTAAAGGAAATAACTTCTATTCTATTCCTAGCTCGAATTCATTAACTTTTCAACTCTTAGGCTTTTAGGGTTTTCAATACTGTTCCTCGACTCTTTAAGTCTCGGCTTAAATGATTCTGGAAAAACCCTAATTCATTTAGTTATAACGTACGTCTTATAAAGAGTACTAACAAGGAGGGAATTATGAGGTTTGAAACATAATATGGTCGAAAAATCGACATGACCTCTACGTTCATTCAACTTATTCCTCGTTTAATCAAAACGAGTAAACCAACTAACACACATCAACATTGCCCCATTCAACTCTCTCTCTCGAGTGAGGACTCCGTTCCTCCACTCGAACTTATCCCAACTCAATCTCAAATCGTAACAACAACAACAAATCAACATTTCAAACATTTCAACATTTCCATTTTTCAAACATTTCCACTTTTCAAACATTTCCACCTGCGCAGTCCGAGTTAAACTCGATTTTGAACATTCAAAAGTACTTCAAAAATTCTAAATTTCGAGATATAAGTTCAAGACATTTAAAGGAACAACTTTCATTTAGGAAATATTTTCAAAATCATTGCAGAAAAATTCATAAAAATTCGGGAATCAATCCCCTGTTTCACGTTTGAAATACAACGTTGAAAACTGCGCAGTCTAGGTTCGTTCCACTTTTGGACACTCAAACGTACTCCGAAAATTCTGAAATTTCACAGGAACGTTATAAACTTAAAAAAAATCGGACAAAACTGCCCTGTTTTTCCCGTTTCGATTCGTTCGTCGACAAACACGTCTCTACTTTCGATTATCATGCTCTTATGGATTCATAACACAATTAAAACACCCTTTTCTATCAAGAACACTTCAACTTCATCAAGAACACTCCAAAACCGAAAATGGAAAGAACAAAAGCATGGTTTGATCGTAAATTTTATTCGATTTCTATGTTCTCTAACATCATACGAACATAATTAACAAGACTCGATAAAAATCGAACGATTCCTATCTATAACTTAGAGAGGGCTGTCGAATTTTGGGGTGAAAAAGAGCTGGGGAAATCTCAAATTTTAAACCATAAAAAGGAAGCTTAGATCGATACCTTTCACAATCCGAAGACGGTTTACGAATCGGAGCTCGTTTGATACTTCAACTTTCGATTTCTTCCTCTCCAATGGAGGTTCACTCTTCCCTCAATTCTCTCTCTCTCACGTAAATCACAAGAAGAATGAAGAAGAAAGGTGGTGATGTGTTCCATAATGGGTGGTAGAAAAAAAATAAAACTAGATATTTCATTAAGCGCGTATTATTAGTCCGGGTTCTCGACTTCTCGATACAAAAATAGTCTCGGAAAAATCCCAAAAAATCATGGCTATCTTAGAAAAATATTCCGGACTTAACTTTAAAAGATAATAAAATTATCTCGTCTCGTTCAAAATGATGAATAGTGATTTCTCGATAATTACATCATTCTTCCGAAAGTCAGAATTATTAACCTTTCACCCTATCTCCGTATCGTAAAATAATTGAATGGAAAAGCAGACGCTGCTTCGATACGAGTTCTCGAACTTAAATTATGACGATAA
>JAPKLX010000515.1:101587-118482 GCA_026898415.1 Leonotis leonurus | reverse complement strand
ATTGACATAAGACATCATTTCATTCGAGAGTTAGTGGAACAAGAGGTAATCAAACTTGAGTATGTGAAAACGGAGAACCAAATTGCTAACATTTTTACAAAACCCCTAGATCATGAGAGGTTCGTTTTTTTACGAAAATCTCTTGGTCTTTGCTTTTTTCATTAAAATGTGTGTTGTGCTACACCCTCATATCCATATTCTGTCATTTAAAGCAAGGGTGTAGCGTGTTGTGTCTGACTTGCTGGTATATTTTAGTCAACATTTTCTATATTCTGAAACCTGGAATTTATCTATATGTTTTGTATGTAACTGTGTGGTAAACAATCCAAGTAGTTTGGGGGGCACGGTGCTCGCTACGACGATGCTACCTTACAAAAGGATTGCAACTGCGACTGTTTTCAAGGGTGAAAGGCTAGGGGCACGGCGTTCGCTGCGACGATGCACTCTACACTCACTAACCCTTGAATTCTCGTAGTTCTGCACATATTTTCTCTATCTAAGCCAGGTGGATGTTGCAACAAACGTTGACACAACAGAGCAAGTTGGACTGTGTGGTTTCTTCATATTGTTTTCTAAAAATTGTTTTGCTTGTGCATGTCAGCAATCCTTGTGTTCGTTGTTTTCGCATAATCAGGTGTGTTGCCCTCAACATCCGTATCTCTCCTTTGGTAGTGGGTTATAACTGTCATGTAGCATGTTTTAGGGTTTGTGTTGTCAGGTTGGAAATGAAACGGCATAGCTCTCCTTTTCTCAATCGCCGTCAGTTGTTGCCATCATTACTTCTTTTATGTCACATCAAAACCTTAGACTCTTCCATATCAACACGCCATCCAAAACTGATACACTTTCTTGATTCTTTCATAAAACAAAACATCTCTCTTCTCCCTTCCTAAAACCCTCATCCGAAACCCTTACTTTCTCCCTTACCTTCTCTCTCGTTCTTCTTCCCACTCTCAACAATGGCGATTCCTCCAACTCCCGACGTCACCGCAATTCTCCAAGCAATATTTGCCGCTCATCCAACCCTACTCCAGTCACTCCAAGCCACTACAGCTCCTCCGCCACCGACTAACGTTTCTCCAATACCTTGTGACATCCATCCAGTTGTCAACGTAGAAACCCCAGTTCCGGTGGATACCCAGACTGCTCCTACTTTAGTCGGGACGCTTCCTGATCCGACACCAATCCCTGACGCAGTTATCTCTATGCCTCCCGTGGCAGAAAATGCTCTCCCAGTCACTACACTGACCGTTGTTGAGAAGGCGCCCGTTTCGCCGTCCTGTTCGTCCACTCCACCTGTTGCTCTCGTCTGGAAACCAACTACCAGGGGATCCAGGCTCTCAAGAATGGCCAAGAAATCCAAAGGTCCAACACCCACTGTCGTTCTACAAGATGACAGCGAAGAAGAAGTATCGTCGGCACCCAAACAGCAACGCCTCTTTTCACCTACGGAGGTTAAGATGGAACCCACTTCTTCGACTGCCAAAGGGAAATCAGTAGTCCATGCTTCAGAGTTGTCTGAGGGGCCCGACTCTCCTTTGAATGTGGAACAGGCGCAATGTCTTCAATTCTATGACGAGCTGGCTACCGTGAAGTGGAAACGTCTAAAGACCCTTCCCTGTGTGAGCGAGCGAACGGTGGAGGAGACCAGCTTCGAGGATTACAATCTTCTTGCCTTCTTTCGTTCCCACAGACTTCTGGGTACGGTCTTTAATCTCCCTCCGTTTGTCAAGGATGTGGTACGTCACTTTTACTGCAACCTTCATTCTTCCTTTGGTGATCGTTCATCTGCTAAATTTGGGAAAGTCTATCTTTACAATACCATCTTCAATTTTTCGGCGGATGCCATTGATCTTGCTCTTGGGTTACCAAATGTTGAGCGGGAGCATGTTCAAATGATCTAGATGTGGTGGCCAAGGTTATAACTGGCGGCAAGAGGTCCAAATGGGTCCAACCTATGAAGACTTCGTTGTTGTCACATCTTTACTCAGTTCTCCATAGGGTTCTGACATATAACTGGGTTGTGTCTTCCAACTCCACTGTTGTTACACAACAGCATGGAGTATTGCTATACCTTGTGGGGCTGAATAAACCGGTCAACTTGGGCCACATTGTGTTCGATCAGCTGGCTGCGCTCTCTGCTAAACCTCAATTATCATCTATGCCTTTTCCTTCACTAATTTGCAGGGTCCTTGCGCATCAAGGTTTTACGTCAGTGACCAGGAGCCATGACGCTGAACCTGCTCCCTTATACACCATCCACCCTTCTCTTTTTAATAAGAGCAAGGTGGCTGACCTTCCCTGGCGTACTCCTGCTGCTCCAGCCTCTGCTCACTCTGGCATCCACCTGCCCTCTCACACTGCCCAGCAGTTGGTAGACACACTCTATACCCTTGCTGCCCTGGTCCCGACACTGCAGTCTTGCCTTCGTTCACAACAAGGGGGAGACCATACTGCAGACGGTGGTGAAGCTGTTGAAGCAGCCGCAGCCGAGGAGGAGGCTGAAGGCGCTGAGGAGGAGGGCGGTGATGAGGTAGAGGATGATGTCAACGAGCGCTTGTGAGGGAACTATCTGATGAGGACCATGTGTGTGGTTGAAAAACATTAACATTTCTTTTTGAAGTGATGGTGCTGTGGAAAACAAACAAACATTTTATTTTTTCTATCTTTTGGATGGTGGATGTTGATACTGTGATAATTTTTGTTTTTTTGATGGATGTTTGGATGGATATTGATGTCGCTGTGCTGTGGCTATTATTTTTTATGAATGCCATTGTTTGCTGCTTCATTAAATTTAGTGCCTGCATTGCTGTTTTGTGTCTATGTGTTGGCAAATGTTTCTTTTGCAGGACTAAACATTCAGGGGGAGCGCTTATCGAACTCAAAGGTGTTGTGAAGAAGGCACAAAAACAGGGGGAGTTTGTTAGGTATTTTATTTTGTTGTTTCTTATGTTGAACCTAACATGTGTGTTTTTGTGTTCTTCACAGGTTAGATGTTGACTTCGCTGTTATGCTCAACACAACAAGCTGATGCTGAGTTGCCACGTGGACGTTGACTTGGTAGAAGAGTGAGACTGCACGAAAAACTGTGAAGACCGAGTCATGAGGAAAAGACCAAGACGTGATAAGCTGTTGAGATATTTACGCCTAGTGCAAGACTGTTTCCACGTTTATCGGGTTGCACAAACTGCCCTGGCGCAACTTGCGGAGCACGACAGCGGTTGAGAAAATCAAGGAATACATGGGCTGGCGGTTACAAGACTATGAAGCTTAAGCCCATAAGATATCTCTATAAATACTTGTATAGTTTTTCAGTTAGAGATATGATTTTGCAGATTAAATTCGTAGTTTAGTGTGTATGATCTTTGTCCTTGTAAGGTCATACGTTTAGTGTTTTTGTAAGAATTATTGATGTTGTGTGGTGCTAAACATTGTAGCAACACAACACTTATTTTGATTATTCTGTTTGGCCGGAAGGCTACCGTGTAGGTTGTTTATTAACATAACCTACGCAAAATTATCTCGTGTGTTCTTATTTAGCTTCCGCAATATTTACTTAGAGTGGTTAATACACTTTCACAGCTCGAGTCATGGGAGCGGTAATCCAGAATCCCAAGCGGCCGAATCATCCAAGATGAAATGAATTGGAGATAATACAGCTCGAGACATGGGAACGGTAATCCTGAATCCCAAGCGGCCGAATCATCCAATATGAAAGACGGGGTTGGAGATAATACAGCTCATCTCGTAGGAACGGTAATCTAGAATCCTCGAGAGGCCGAATCGTCCAATAAGAACTGTCGATCAAAGGCGAAGGTTAGTGAGCCTAGCTCGCCAAAAGGAGTCACTCACCCAGCTCACCAAGTGTGGTCGGCATTCGCTCGAACACTACACAAGGGGCCGAGGAGTTGAGCGTCCAAGAGGGGCCGACTACTTCTAAGCTCTCCTATACACGTGTATGCATGTAATGCACAATAATAATATGACAACATGAACTTTTATTAATAATGGCCGATGAGGCCTTCGTGGAATGAGAAAATGATTTTAGACTTTAAACATATATATTATCACACACATATACGTGAATGATAATTATTTCATAAATATTATAACATACGTGAGCATGGCAGCGGAAAATCTTATGTATTGAATGGTAAACTGTTCTCGTGATGAAGCAACCGTCATCCCAAAAACACCATTCCTCAGCCACACACATCATGCTGCTTCCTTAGCCTGTGAAAATTTTTGTAAAACGTGGGGTGAGTACTAGTGCACTCAGTTAGGTTTTTCATAAAACGAAAAACATAGTCTCTGTTCAGTATACTTACCTTAGAAGGTTTAAAAACAAAAATAACTTCTAAGTAAACAAAACATTTGTGCATAAATTAAACATGACCCGGCATGACGTTACTCTTATATAGGTTATGTCCCGGGCCTTTTACCACCGACGGATCATAAACATTCAGTCAAATAGGGCTCGGCGAACCGTACACCCTAACATAGCATGAGTCAAAACCCGATGGTGATTAACCCACCGCAGTAGAGACTAAGTGATCACAGTCCTTAAATCGACGTGTTAGGCCGAATAAGAACCCCCGGCGGACGATAAGAGCATTAAACAGTTCATGCCTTCGTGAAAACATTTTAACAGAGATCCATGCATTTTTCATTTAGAGAAAAGAGCTTAATAACTCAAAATACGTATATATCCCCAACCTTTCACCGATGATATTCCTCGATTACGGGAAAACCGTAAATCCTTATGAGCTCAAATTTCAGTGCTAGGTACCTGTTAGTCATAGGGAATATATTTTGGCTTTAATTTCCAAAAAGGAACTATAGATAAGTAGTACTAAATTTTTAGGCTCAATATTATTTTTTTATCACGTAATAAATTAATTTGGCAGCAACCGGGCTTTCAAACGACTTTGGCCAAGAAGGCAAAAATAATCAGTGTAATATTCTTTAGTGAAATATGCAAAGAAATCATGCATGCATGCAACTTCATTTTTATTTCACCTAGAAGTAACGTTGCCTTTTCTCGATTTTAGGAAAAACCGTTCGATAAAATTTAGTCCAGTTTTTTTTTTGAAAAATCATATATTTTTTTCTTTACATTCACCATAAATTTCACCGTAAAAGGATAACCGGTTAATAAATTTTCTTTAGAAAAACATAAAAATAGTATTATATATATATATAATGTATGCAAAACTTTTACGTAGACGAAAACACATTATGATCATGCCGATATGTAGAATGCATGGCCGTGAACATAAAACCTTAAGGGACCGTAGCCGTCCGAAGAACGGACGACCACCGAATTGGAGCTTTCGGACACCATCGGTGACCCCGACATTTGGAGGCGGTGGTGGTCGGTCGTGGTCCCTTCAGGCCACTTCCGGCCATCATTGTCCCGAACATCCTTCACTATTCGAGTTCTATGCAATGAGAGCTATGCATAGGAGAAAACCGTTTCGAAAAAGGACGTGAAACGAAGAAGAAAACGAGAGGTGAAGTTATGATAAAATTTCGGCGACGGCGAGGTCGCTACGGTCACCCAACGGCGGCTGAGCCACCTTCATTGAGTTCCCGAGCATCCATTGCCTTACCTCGGTGTATCTCTTGGACTCGACTTGACCTCGGAACAAAACTTCGAGAGCTCAGTTGCTTGTTAATGGCGACGGTGGGGAGGAGAAAAAGAAATGGAGAAGAAAGGAAAGAGAGGAGGGAGAGAGGGAGGGGGGGCGGGGGGCGCGAAGTGTCTTGTGATTTATGGGGAAGTATGGCCGACTTCCCCTTTTATTTATAGAGGGAATTATCCATTTTTTCTTTTTTCTTTTTTATTATTATATTATTATATTATTATTAAATGCTTAAAACTCGAAAATTCATAACTCTTACATACGATCTCCTTTTCAACCAAACTTAACGTCAATATTTTTCATTTTAAAAACTGTACACAATGACTATAATATTGCTATACTTTCAATCATGCATGAAAAAGTTGGTTTTTCGAATGAAATACCTTAACTTTTAAAAATACGTAGCGACTATATATGAACTCCTTTTTGGGCAAACTCAGTACCAATATTTTTCTTTTGAAAACCTCTACACAAGGAGTATAATATGTATATACTTTCGACTTATGCATGAAAAGCTCTTTTTTTTTAATAAACCTTTTAAAAAGCTTTCCCGGTCTGCCAAATTAACATGGTATGTCCTAATAGGCTCTAGGTTTTTCCTAAAATTCTTATTTCCTCATACCTAGAACCCTTAATAGTTAGAACACTTAAAAATATAAATAAAACTTAGTGGGATATTACAGTTGGGTTTTTCATAAAACGAAAAACATAGTCTCTGTTTAGTATACTTACCTTAGAAGGTTTTAAAACAAAAATAACTTCAAAGTAAGCAAAAAATTGGTGCATAAATTAAACATGACCCGGCATGACGTTACTCTTATTCAGGTTATGTCCCGGGCCTTTTACCACCAACGGATCATAAACATTCAGTCAAATAGGGTTCGGCGAACCGTACACCCTAACATAGCATGAGTCAACACCCGATGGTGATCAACCCACCGCAGTAGAGACTAAGTGATCACAGTCTTTAAATCGACGTGTTAGGCCGAATAAGAACCTCCGGCGGTCGATAACAGCATTAAACAGTCGATACCTTCGTGAAAACATTTTAACAGAGATCCATGCATTTTTCATTTAGAGAAACGAGCTTAATAACTCAAAATACGTATATATCCCCAACCTTTCACCGATGATATTCCTCGATTACGGGAAAACCATAAATCCTTATGAGCTCAAATTTCAGTGCTAGGTACCTGTTAGTCATAGGGAATATATTTTGCTTTTAAATTCCAAAAAGGAACTATAGATAAGTAGTACTAAATTTTTAGGCTCAATATTATTCTTTTATCACGTAATAAATTAATTTGGCAGCAACCGGGCTTTCAAACGACTTTGGCCAAGAAGGCAAAAATAATCAGTGTAATATTCTTTAGTGAAATATGCAAAGAAATCATGCATGCATGCAACTTAATTTTTACTTCACCTAGAAGTAACGTTGCCTTTTCTCGATTTTAGGAAAAACCGTTCGATAAAATTTAGTCCAGTTTCTTTTGAAAAATCATATATTATTTTCTTTACATTCACCATAAATTTCACCGTAAAAGGATAACCGGTTAATAAATTTCCTTTAAGAAAACATAAAAATAGTATTATATATATATATTTATATATATAATGCATGCAAAACTTTTACGTAGATGAAAACATAATATGATCATGCCGATATGTAGAAAGCATGGTCGTGAACACAAAACCTTAAGGGACCCTAGCCGTCCGAAGAACGGACGACCACCGAATTAGAGCTTTCGGAGTCCATCGGTGACACCGACATTGGAGGCGGTGGTGGTCGGTCGTGGTCCCTTCGGGCCATTTCCAGCCATCTTCGTCCCAAACTCTCTTCGATACTCGAGTTCTATGTAATGAGAGCTATGCATAGGAGAAAACCGTTTCGAAAAAGGACATGAAACGAAGAAGAAAACGAGACGTGAAGTTTTGATAAAATTACGGCGACGGAGAGGTCGCTACGGTCACCCAACGGCGGCTGAGCCACCTTCATTGAGTTCCCGAGCATCCATTGCCTTACCTCGGTGTATCTCTGTTGGGAACCCTAAGATTTTACTGTTGATGATGGTGTCTCGAAACACACTTAGCTTAGCACTAACCTGTTCCTCGTGTAAAAACCAGATCACTATAGATTAGGTGATTTCTGTTTTGGAACAGATTAGGAGATGACTTAAAATGTAAAGGAGATGTTCCTATAGAAGTCATTCTCAACTTAGAATAGGATGAAGGTCAAGACTTCACACTTAAAGGAATCGATCTGCTGTAACAGACAGCGACCAGATCGGCGACCAGATCGATGACCAGATTGATGCCTACAGCGATGAACCAGAGCGATTGAGTCATCAAGTCATTAGCTGACATCATCCTACACATCATATACACTTGCCACGACAAGATCAAGGTCCATCCAACAGGGTTTGGAAAGAAGATCTACGACTTAATCATATAAGGAAAGAGACCGTTAACAATCTGATTTCCATAAATCAAAGATTGAGTCAACCTTTCCTATATGGCAAGAACAGATATGATGGAAACCATTGATTGGCAATATACCATCTATCTCACGCCAATCAACAACGGCTAGAATTTAAAAATTCAAAGCCTATATAGTTGAAGACAACAATCTGGAAAATACACGAAAAACGGAGAACACACGCGAGCTATACTGCAATTATTCTTCAAGTTTTCTGCATTCCAGACTAAGAGCTTCAACATCTCGTGATTCTACATCACACCAACTACCTCGATTCAAGTCTGTCTTGTCGAGAGAAAGGAGATCACCCTGCTAGCTAGTAGTTTTCTAGTGGTAACGTAGAGGTAATCTGTTGTAAAGGGACACGACCCTTCATTCGTGCATAAGTATCACTCTAGTTGTGACTGGTACTTGTGACTCGTTCTCCACGAGTATAAAGAAGCAGAGTATCCTAGTAGTGGATAATCTGGTCTAGTTTTGACCAGATCGTGGACGTAGGGATTTCCCGAACCACGTTAAACACTGTGTGCTTTACATTCCTGCATTCCTTATTATCTGTTGTTTATTATTCTAACCCTCTGCACTATCATATAATCTGCATTCTCAAACAATCTGCTTAATCGATCTGATTAACTCCTTAAGGTTTTCTAAACAAGAGCATTCACTAAATCCACCATTATTCCGCACTCACTCTACACTCAGGAGGTAATAAGATCACTCTTATTATCTGTTAAGTGTTTACACTTAGAGAGTAATCTGTTTGGACTAAACCAGCTACTGATCTGTATATCGATCTGGTCAGTCATTCCAAGCAATTTCTTGTATAGAATAGCTTGAGCTCTCTTATAAAACGTCAAGTAAACTGAAAAGTTAGTATTTGGTGTATTCCCCCCCCCATACACCAAACCTTGCTCTTTCGGGACCAACAAGTGGTATCAGAGCAGTGGTTCAAACTGACCATTGTTTTGTTTCACAGGGTTAAAACCTGCGTGGTCTACTTGAATAGATCTAGGAAAACCTTTTTCATTCACGAGCATTCTGTTTGTTATGGAGTCATCTGTTATCAGGGCTTGCGAAGAATTCTCTATCCAAGGATATAGAGAATGGAGTTTCAGAATCAAAATGTGCCTCAAAGCCCATCACTGCTTGATGTGGAAAGTAATCGAAGAAGGGCCATTTGCAATTATTGAAGAAACCACCCGTATCACAGATACAGGAGCAGTTAAAGAAACTGTTCTAAAGGATCCCAGAAAATACACCTCTGAAGAAAGAAGAGAGGCAAATCTCGATGACTTTGCCAAAGGGATCATCTCCAGCACGGTCAAAGGCATACATCTGGCTAAAATCCAAGACCTGGATACTGCCAAAGAGATGTGGGAAGCCTTGAGAGACCTAGCCCTAGGATCTGAAGTTATGATCGAGAACAAACTGTCTCTAGCCTGCAATAAATATGACGAATTCAAAATGAAACCAGGCGAGACAATAGAACAGATGAAAATGAGATTCACTGGAATTCTTCTTGAAATATCTGCGTTCAAAAAGAACAAGTATACTCAAAGGGAGAAGAACATGAAAGTTCTTAGAGCACTTCCACCAAGCTGGGAGATCTATGCAGCAATGCAACCTCTAAGAGCTGACTTCAATGATCTGTCCACTGAAGCCTTATTTGATCATCTCGAAGGTCATGAATGTGACATTCAAAGAATTCGAGGACCAGACCATCTGTCCAAAAAGGCAGAAAGCAGTTCAAAGAAGGACAAAGTGGTAGCCTTCAAAGCGAAGAGCAAACCAGATGATCCTTCTGAGTCTGCTACTCTAGACGAAGAGAAAGGCTATGACAAACTCTTAAAAGAGTTTGCAATGATAGCTAAGCGAATGGACAAAATGGAAACCAGATCAAAGAAATACAGACGCTTCTACAAAGATAACAAGAGGAAGTTCAACAGAATGTATAACCATGATCGATCAGATGACAAGAATGAATCTAAACAGCAGACTACTAAAACAACAAAGACCTCTAGCTCTACAGATTACACTTGTTTTGAATGTGGCAGAACAGGTCACTTCAAAACAGATTGTCCTAATCTGTCCAGAAGCCAAAGAGAAGAACTAAGAGCTAAAAGAGATCGAAAACTTAAAAATGAGCGCAAGGCCATGATAGCTGAACAGAACTCAAGCAGCTCATGTCATTTCTCAGACAGTTCATCAGAAAATGATGAGGCTTTCATTGCTGACGACGAAGAAAGCTGGAATGAATGCTATGTAGGCTTGGACAACGGTCTAGATGAAGTTGAGGTAAATTCATGCTATTCCTCAAATAATAATAGTGATCTTAAACAGGAAAGTGAAGATCAAGCAGAATACTCATGGAATGAAATAGACGAGATGTTCAAAAGCTACTCAAGCATCAAAAGATTGTTCAAAGAAGTAGTTGAAGAGAATGATAGATTAAAGAAGATTGAGCAGACTCTAGGCACAGCGAACACTAAATTTGTTGCCAAAATTACTGATTTGGAAGAACAGATCAAAAGTAAAGACAGTGAGATTCACTCTCTTAACTCAAAAGTCAAGGATCTGGTTACCAGAAATAATGTTGCTGAAGAAAAGATCAAGAAGGGAAAGGAAATGATATACAAGAGTGATGAGCGTGTCAAGTTGCTAATCAATATGCAACAAAAGGGCACATCTGGTTTGGGATATCCAGGTCACTCAGAAAAATCTTCAGGGACTATAAGCTTCGTACCTGAAAGGAAGAAAATACCAGATCAAGTGAAAGACTTGAAAAACAAGAAAGATTATCCTCAAAAGATGATAATAAAAGATGCAAAGAATAGGCAGTATCATCAAACAAGGGGACAACCAGCTCACTACACAGAAACAGAACACCTTCGAAGAGCAAATGTCAACAGGACAAAAATTGTCAACAGGACAGTACATACAAAGAAAGGATTGAAGAAGGATGAAATAGAAAGATTTCATCCATCTGAAATTCACTCTGTAACTAAAGTTGACAATGATGGAAATACTATTACCTGCTATATTTCTGTTCCTAACCCCAAAATGTTCTGGATTCGAAAAGGAACATTTGCTAATAATCAAGCACCCAAACGTTGAAAGGGTAGCTAAGTTTGATTAATTGCAGGACCAAAGATCTGCAAGGAGGAGTAAAATTGCAAGAGGAGCAATCTGGATAATCGATAGTGGTTGTTCAAAACACATGACATGTGACAAGAACCTACTATCAGATTACGTGGAAAAACCAGGACCCCAGGTCACCTTTGGATGTAATTCAAAAGGTTATACCAGAGGGTATGGAAACATCAAAGTTGGCAAGACCACTATCTCTAATGTCTCATATGTTGAGGGTCTTAGTCACAATCTGTTTTCTGTAAGTCAATTCTGTGCTAATGGCAATCAGATTGTTTTTGATACTAACAACTGTCTGGTGAAGAACAAGGAAGGAGATGAAATACTCCTTACCGGTAAACTGCAGGATAGGTTATATATTGTCCAGTGGACAAACCAGATCGAGACCTGTTTAGTCACTAAGACTGTATCAGAAACAAGCTGGTTATGGCATAAGAGATTAAGTCATCTTAATTTCAAATCAATCAACAGGATTGCCAAGGAAAGGTTAGTAGAAGGACTACCAGATCAGGTGTATGATAAAGATCATATATGTGATGCCTGTCAAGCTGGAAAGCAGACCAGATCATCCTTTACAAGCAAAACAGCTCACTCAACATCAAGGACACTAGAGCTGTTACACCTTGATCTGTTTGGACCAGTCAAACCACTAAGCATCAATGGGAGAAAGTAAACATTGGTAATCATAGATGATTACTCAAGATTCACTTGGGTCATCTTTCTGCTGAAGAAGAAAGAGACTCTAGACAAGCTCCCTGACTTTCTACACAAGATCACTATCAGAACAGATCGAGGAACAGAATTTCTCAACCAGAAGATTGAAGCATATTGCAACAAGATGGGAATCACTCATCAAACATCTGCTGCTCGAACTCCTCAACAAAATGGAGTTGTTGAAAGGAGAAACAGATCACTCAAAGAAGCAGCACGCACAATGCTTAACTCTACCAATCTACCAAAGAAATTCTGGGCAGAAGCTATCTACACTGCCTGTTATACTCAAAACAGATCATCCATCACACTCAGACATGGAAAGACTCCATATGAAATATGGAACAACAGAAAGCCTAAGATTTCCTATTTTAAAACTTTTGGCTGTTTATGTTACATACACAATAATGGGAAATCTCAGTTGAAAACTTTTGATAGCAAAACAGACCCTGGAGTATTCTTAGGATATTCTGATGTCAGTAAAGCCTATCGAGTTTACAATAAGAATTCTCATATTGTGGAAATAACACCTCATGTTGTATTTGATGAGTCTATTATTGAGTACAGATCACCAGATGAGAAGCAGACAGACAATCAGGTGACAACCAGAAGGATGAATGATCTATTACTGGAAGATATTCTTATCTGGAATTCAAGGAGTGAAGATGAAGAAGTTATCACTCAACCTATTGCTGAGGAGATCATACAGCAAGGGGGAATATCACTAACCAATCTGAATGAAAACAGATCATCAACAGAAGACAATGATACTATTACTACTAATGATGATCAACATCCAGAAGAAAGTCCAGATGAGAATCCATTTCAAGCTATATCAACAGCACGCCCTGAATTTGAGGAACCAACAGATCAACCTGATCCTGAGTTATCTGATGAAGAGATGACTAGGAGAAGAAGATGGATACAAGACCATCCACCAGAACAGATCGTTGGGAACCCGTCTGATCGTGTGAAAACTAGAAGAATGCATGGAGAAAGTGCATTATTGAGTTGTTATTTATCTCGCTTGGAGCCATCTGATGCTTATGAAGCACTCCAAGATGCAGATTGGATAATAGCAATGCAAGAAGAACTCAATGAGTTCAAAAGAAATGAAGTCTGGTATCTCGTGGACAGACCCAAACATCAAGGAGTAATAGGTGTAAAATGGGTGTTCAAAAACAAACGAGATGAGAATGGTGAAGTAGTCAGAAACAAAGCCAGATTAGTAGCTAAAGGCTATAATCAACAAGAAGGCATTGATTTCGATGAAACATTCGCACCAGTAGCCAGATTAGAAGCAATAAGGCTGTTTTTGGCATATGCTGCTCACAGACAATTCAAGGTATACCAGATGGATGTCAAAAGTGCCTTCCTCAATGGTATTCTTGAAGAAGAAGTATATGTGGAACAGCCACCTGGTTTTGAAGAGGCAGATCCAGATCAGAAAGTATACAGACTAGCTAAAGCAGTCTATGGTCTAAAACAAGCCCCTAGAGCTTGGTATGAGACCTTATCAGCCTTTCTACTAGAATCTGGATTCAAAAGAGGATCTGTTGATAAGACTTTGTTCGTTATCAAAGTCAAAGAACATATTCTCTTAGTCCAGATCTATGTAGATGATATTATCTTTGGATCTCAATCTACCTATCTATGTGACAAATTTGCTGAACTTATGAAAAATAAGTATCAAATGTCCATGATGGGAGAAATGAGTTTCTTTTTAGGTCTGCAGGTCAAGCAGCTACCAGATGGTATCTTTATCAATCAGACAAAATACATCAACGATCTGCTAGCCAAGTTTGGATTAAAAGACAGTAATTCAGTAAAAATTCCAATGCAGACCAATGGGAAAATTGGTCCAGACCTCGAGGGAAAACCAGCTAACATAACACAATACAGAGGGATCATAGGATCATTACTCTATCTTACTGCCAGTCGACCTGACATCACCTTTGCAGTAGGAGTATGTGCTAGATATCAAGCAAATCCCAAAGAGTCTCACATGGAAGCAGCTAAGAAGATACTAAGATATCTTAAGGGAACAGCCCATATAGGATTATGGTATCCGTGTGAAGACAATTTTGAGCTATCTGGATATACTGACTCAGATTATGCTGGATGTAAACTAGACAGAAAGTCAACATCTGGTACATGTCAATTTTTAGGGAATAAACTGATTTCTTGGTTCTCAAAGAAACAGACATCAGTTGCCACTTCTACTACAGAAGCAGAATATATGGCAGCTGGAAGTTGTTGTGCACAAATACTGTGGTTAAGACAACAGCTTAAAGACTATGAGATTGATGTCAAGGAAATACCAATTTTCTGTGACAGCTCAAGTGCTATAGCAATTACACAGAACCCAGTGCTGCACACCAGATGCAAACATGTTGATGTGAGACATCACTTCATAAGAGACCATGTTGAAAGAAAACATGTACAGATCGAGAAGATACACACTGAAGTTCAGAGAGCAGATATCCTCACTAAGGCACTACCAGAAGAAAGATTTAAGATGCTTTGTGGAAAACTAGGACTCTTAAATCTTGAAGATAGGATCAAAACCAGATCATCATGATCCAGATTAATAAAATCCTACAGGGACTTGATACAGATCATCATGATTCAGATTGATAAAATCCTACAGGGAATCAAAACCAGATCATCATGGTCCAGAGTGATAAGATCCAGATCACTAAAAATTCCAACAGGGAACTAACACCAGATCACTAATACACACGTTAATACAGATTGAATAAATTCCAACCAGGAATTGCTAAAAGAAAGCAACCAGATTGACCAGAGACAGAATGCTAAACCAGAGAATCTCAAAACCAGCAAGTCTCAAAGACAGAAAGCTAAACCAGAGAGTCTCAAAACTAGCAAGTCTCAAAGACAGAAAGCTAAACCAGAGAGTCTCAAAACCAGCAAGTCTCATTGACAGAAAGCTAAACCAGAGAGTCTCAAACCAGCAAGTCTGAAAGTGAAGTTAGTCAACTTTAACAGAAAGTTGAACCAGAAAAGCTTCAACCAGAAAGATGAAAGATGCCTTGAACAGAAAGTGGTTAACAAACGCGCAACCAGATTGACCTCAACCAGATTACCTGATGCCACGTGGATAAGGAATTAATATCTCCATTAATTATTATATTACTTGGTTAAGGGGGAAAGATCAACCATATACGGCGACTAATTATCTCTATTCTGACATTTAGATTTCAAAATCATCTATTTTTGATGATTGCATGCAGTAATTGAGAGACGTGATCGAGAAAAATATCTACCAAATCTAGAAAAAGAGAGATAAAAGATTGCATCAAAAATATCGCGCCATCTCATAACCGTTCGATCATAGCGCGTGCATCATACGATAAGGAGAGGCGACTATGGGTTGAAAACCTAGTACATGGAAAGGCGGGAAAGCTGAAAAAGGGAAAGATTTCTGAATATTTTATTACCTTACTTATCTTCTCTTTAGCGTATATAGATTGATAAGGCGGTTCGTGTATCACTTACACTTACAAACTTTTTCAAACACTTAGAAAATTTTCTGCCTCCCAAAAATTCTCTCTTGCAAAACTCTCACTTTCTAGCAAAAATGGCTCCCAAATCATCTGTTTTTCTGGAACAAGCAAACTTTCTGAAACCTTATATTCACCAAGACCTTTTTGCGGTTCTTGACACCTTCGGGTTTCATAAACTGGAAAAGGCATTTGATCTCGTTCGCCAGTGCAAAGGTTTCATATTTCGTTTTTAAATCGTATTGAATTGTCTAAATGTTTTACTCTGTATCTATTCTCTTGTATGTGATCTCTGTCAATTACATAGAACTGCATAAACTGTTTTTTGTGGCACTTATACTTCACTGATGGAAGGATAGTGCTCACATCTATACTACTTTGTTCTATGTAGGTTTCTGCAAAATTATTACTTCACACCCTGTGCACTTCCTACCCAAGGATGTTGCAGCCTTTTATCTCTCATGGCAGGGAGAGAGAGGTGGAGAGGAGGCCACCATCAGGGTGAGCAAATGGAATACTGTCAGTAACACTCCCTACAATGTCATCAACCTTATCAATGCTGCTTATAAGGTCAAAGATGAGGGATTAGAACTAGGTGAAATCACTGCAGAACAGCTGCAAGAAGCTGTGGAAGTAGTCATGATCGTGCCCATCCATTACACAAACAGGATGTTTGTTCGCTCACTTCTCGCACCAGAGTTCAGAATCCTGTTTGAATTCGTTCAGCGGATTTTCCTAAATCACAATGGATCCTACGACCAGGTTACCCCTGAAAAGTTCAGGATATTAGCTGCCGTGGTTCTTGATCTGCTTGTCAACTGGAGCAGGATCTTATACGATCTCTTGGCAAAGGAAGCCAAGATGATCCTATTCGTAAAAGGCAGCTCCCCTGGCATTGAAGTTAAAAGGAGCACACTTCGACATTCCACAAAGATCAGCTTTATGCTGGAATCATTCTTCCCTCATCACCAATGGGATTCAGCAATTGAGTTCAATGCGAAACAGCACTTTCCAAAGGACCAACATCAGATTGAAATGTCGATGGGCATTTCAGCAAATCTGATCACCAGAGCAAAGGACCCTGTAGTCTTTAATGCTCTGATGGAGATGGGGAACTCGAATCCAATCTGGCTTCCTCCATCTGGTCCAACAGATCACTCCACAAAATCTAAAATCACCAAGGAGAAGCCAACAGAGAGAACTCCCTCCAAAAGAGTGACCAGGAGGGCCAGCTCCGTTGAAACAGACACTTCTACCGCAGCACAGCAGCCCAAACTCAAACGCAGAAGGCTTCACAAAATGTCTGCTGAGATACAGACCTAAGCCCCAGCTGCTGCAGAAGTTATGTTGGGAACCCCATAACATATTCTAAAGTTTTGATGAAGCTATTTC
>JAPKLX010000515.1:0-63916 GCA_026898415.1 Leonotis leonurus | reverse complement strand
CCGAAAGAACCGTTAGAAAGGTATCGAAAAGATCTTTCAAATGACACATGCTAAAGAATATGGATGTGGATGAGGTTCAGCTAAAAGAGAAAGGCGGTCGACAACATCAGAAGCAATTACATTCTCACACGAACCCGAATCAATGATAAACCGACAAACCTTCGCATTAATAGTGCATACGGATTCAAATAATAAATGACGCTGAACCTGATTATCAATAGTCTTAGGAGCAAGACAAGCGCGTCGAACCACAAGAGCGGGTCCCACAGCTTCACCCTGATGCAACCATGGACCGGACAATATGATCAAGAGGCAGAATCATCACGCCCTGTGGAGAATGAAGGACATGTATGGGATTTTGTGTTGGGAACCTTTTTGATGATTGTGGAAATCATTATTTATATGTTTTGATGATGCGAAACCATATTATATATGCATATTATTAAAACTTCATTTAAATGGAACTACACTTTGATGTTTTGGAAACCAGGTAGTCATTGTTATCTTTTAAGGATTACCTTAAGTGTAAAAGAAGCAGATCGTTTTTAAGATATAAATAACGATCTGTATTAATCTAGTAAAAGGTATCTTGTACTCAATGACTACTAAAATAACAAGTCTCTCCCATTGTAAGTCAACTAGCTCCTCCAAATGTAGGTGAGCAGATCGTTTTCAGTATAATAATAACGATCTGCTCTCTATATAAAGAAGCTCGCTGACATTTATACTTGTTGTTTCTTCTAGTTTATCCTTTATCAGATCACAAATGTAAAAGCAGCTTGAAGTTTCAAGCTGTCTTATTTCGATCTGTGGTTAAGCAGTTCGTTTTCTACAAAGTTCGAGCCCGCTGCCCAAATCAAGCAGCAGATCGTTCAAGATAGATATCAGATCGTTTTATACTAAAAACGATCTGGTCGCAACATCCAATGAAAATCGAGATGAAGTTACAAACAAGATGGACAGCGAGTTGCATAGCGAGATGAACAGCGAGCTGCTCATCCCTGTTGGAGGAAGCTATAATCTACCTAAATTGATAAGCCTACCTGTCCTATGCCACGTCAACATCCACGTAGGACAAACTCCAACGGCTAGAAGTACAGTCAGCAGTCAACGGTCAAAAAGAGCACTTAATGCTCACTGCAAAAGCTGCAAAGACTTCCAACGGCTATAATTCAAATATGCCTATAAATACATCAAGCCTTCTTCAGAAATGGTGTTCGTGAGTTCAGGATATTGCCCAGAAAAAGCTTCAACGCTACAAGATTCTCTCCAGTGTTCGATTAATTTATTCAACACTAGATATAGATTATATACATCCTTGAGTGTTGTAAATTAGAGAGAGATCACCATTATTCTGAAGATAAACCCGCTAGAACTTACATTTGTTTTGAGCCTACAAAACCCATAGTTCTAGTTTCCTCCATAGCCAAAAGCTCGGAGGAAGAACGATTATAAAACCGAACCCAGATCTCGTACTCGACGAGTTTAAACAAGAGAGTTGTAATCTCGTACTCAACGAGAATAAATAAGCGAGTTTTGGCTCGTACTCAACGAGGATAAATAAGCGAGTTTTGGCTCGTACTCAACGAGGATAAATAAGCGAGGGATCCAAGGTTAAGGGATTCATCGATCGAGCTTTGATCGATCGTGGACGTAGGGGGTTTCCCGAACCACGTTAAATATTGTGTGTTCTTTTATATTTTTGCATTGCATTAGTTTGATTCTTTGTTTATCACTTCACCAGCGAGCTGTTACCCAACAGCGAGCTGTGCATTTGAATCAACCTCCTAAAGAACACTCGGTATAAACAAAATATATTTTCTAAGTGTAAGAGCAACCAACAACCTTCACACAGCTTCCGCACACGATCTGTGTTTGGACAGATTGTCTGGTATGCTCCAGCCAGCTGCCAGTCCATCTGTTCCTTAACAGATTACTCACTCTGAGTTGAGAACTTACTTGAGCAGCTGGATATCTCTCTACATTAGAGGAGATCGATCTGCTATACCAAGCGATCTGTTTATGGAATAAACAGCGAGCTATCTCAACATGTTGTTCTAACAGCCAAACGCGAAAAGTTGGATTGTGGTGTATTCCCCCCCCCCCCCCATACACCACACCTGCTCTCCCGGGACACAACATTTTGATATGTGGATTCCACCTGCACTACCTCATGAACGAATGCCAGTATCCAATCGCCCAAGGCGTACTGCAAGAGTGAGAACTATGACACCAGAAAGAGTCCATGTTCAAGGTCTAAGGTTGATATATGAAGGTGAAGAATTTGAACCTGAGATACCATCTATACTTCGTGAGCCTGAAATAGAACCAACACAACTAGAGGAACCCATGATTGGAGTTGATCAGGAAGGGCACATTCGCACCGGTTGGCAGTTCGAATCACATGCACATGAACCAAGAATGACATACTCAGAAGGGGTTAGGGCTGTCAGGGCCATAGCCCAAAAAGAGATGGACCGTATGGCATAGGGATTTGAGGAAAGACCTTGGGGTACACGCTTGACAGCGATTGGTAGTCGTGCCAGAAACCAAAATGTAGTGAGAGATGGGTTGGTTGGGACACCATGGGATAGTGGATATCATGCATCATATAATAGTCTAGAAACTTCAGAGGAGAGCACGGCAACTAGTCCAGCTATGTTCTAGGAGTAACAACACCAGAAGACAATCATGACTCATTTTCTCCGCGAGTTGTGATACTTTTGACCAACAGGCGTTTTGACAATTTTTGGATGCACATAATAGTCTAACCCTGTTTATGTGGAAAAAAAAGGGGAGGAAACGTGGTAGTGTTACATGCATATGATGATAGGTGTGGTTATGAAACTTATATGATAGTAATAAATGAGATGCATATATAGTATGTTTGCTTATATATGTGTTTTGTGGACATGTTGGGGTATGATTATATTTCGATAATATTTGATTTTATTCGGCCACTGATAAAATCAATTGAAACAGAATGCCTCCTAAAACGAGAAATCAAGGTAACCACGAGGAAGGGAGACCCCGTGACCCACCCTTAGTGGTTAGGCGTGCCGAAGATAGATTTTGTAAACAAAATCCACCCCAATTTGATGGCATGGGCACTCCTGATGATGCTGAGAAATGGATCCGTGCAACTGAACTTATTTTTGAATACATCGGTTGTGAGGATAACGAGAAGCTGAATTGTGCAATATTTCAACTGACAAAAGAGGCAGACTTCTGGTGGGAGTCTGTAAGGAGAACTATGACAGCACCACAATGAGAAGCTTACACATGGGAGAACTTCAAGGGGGAATTGATGGTAAAATATGTGCCAAGCTGCTATCGGCAAAAGAAACAAAATGAATTTTGGAATCTCAAACAATGGAAAAAGACGGTCACTGAATATGATCGTGTATTCAATCAACTGTCCTGCTATGCACCCCATCTAGTTGAAACTGATGCAGCTAGGGCAGACAAATTCAGAAGGGGACTTCAACCAGAGATTGGAATCTCGCTAGTCAGTTAAGGTACACTAACCTATGCTCAATCTCTGAGCAGAGCACTGAAAATTGAATCAATGTTACCACAAGAAAGAGTGCAATCGAATGCTCCAAATCAAGATGGAGGAAAAGGAAAAAGAAAATGGGATAACCAAAATCAAGGAAATCAGGGAAGGGAGAAGCCACAACAGCCACAACTGCAACAACGACATCCACAACAAGGGTACAACAATAACAAACCTGTTTGTGCTACTTGTGGTAAAAACCACCAAGGTGAATGTCGTCAAGGTAGCAATGAGTGTTTTCGTTGCAAAAAGCCTGGGCACTTCGCTAGAGACTGCACCGAGAATCAAAGAACTATGGCTCCCCCACGTACGCAGCAAAATGGACCTCAAAGGCCAAACCAGTTGGTGAGGCCTAATCCAGCACATAATGGAAACCACCGGGCACCACAACAAGCAAGAGCATATGTTTTGAATCAGCAACAAGCCGCCCGAGCTCCGGAGAATTTAGCAGGTATGATCAGTCTAGTTGATGTACCTGTAATTGTCCTATTTGATACAGGAGCTTCACATTCTTTTATTGCAAAAAGTACATGCACTAGATTGGGATTAACAACCTCAAGGGCAGAATATCTGTTGGAAATTAGTATTCCTTCAGGTAAAACAATTTTAGCATGGGAAGTGTGCCTGAAGCAGGAATTGAAAATCAACGAATGTGACGTGACAGCAGAGTTACATGTCATTCAAATGAAGGATTTCGATGTCATTTTGGGTATGGATTGGTTAGAGAAAAATAAGGTGACTATACGTTGCCAGGAAAGAGATGTTTCTTTTCAAGCAAACGATGGATCAAACGTTAGGTACCATGGGTCAAGATTGGGACATCCGATACCCATTATTTCAGCATTCAAGGCTACCAAATTTCTAAGGAAAGGAAATTGTCAGGCAATCCTTGTCAGACTGATGACTGATGCACATCAAAAGAAGGACCTCTCACATGAATGGATTGTAAAGGATTATCCAGATATCTTTCCCGATGAATTGCCAGGATTACCTCCAGATAGAAAAATTGAATTCACCATCGACTTGGAGCCTGGAGCAGCTCCAGTATCGAAAGCACCTTATAGAATGGCGCCAAAGGAACTGCAAGAGCTCAAACTGCAGCTACAAGAACTAATGGAACTTGGTTTTATCCGACCAAGTGTTTCACCAGGGGGTGCGCCAGTTCTATTTGTCAAGAAGAAAGATGGGTCACTGAGAATGTGCATCGATTATCGAGAATTAAACTAGCTTACCATTAAAAACATGTATCCTCTTCCAAGGATAGATGATCTCTTTGACCAATTAAAGGGAGCAACTGTCTTTTCCAAAATTGATTTGCGTTCAGGTTATCACCAACTCAAGATAAGAAAGGAGGATATTCCAAAAACAGCTTTCCGAACAAGATATGGACATTACGAGTTCATTATGATGTCTTTTGGTTTAACAAATGCTCCAGCGGTTTTCATGGACTTGATGAACCGGATATTTCATCAATACCTAGATAACTTTGTCTTGGTATTCATCGACGATATCCTCATATATTCTAAGAATGAGGATCAGCATGCAGAACACCTACGCATTGTGCTTGATACCTTGCGAGCGGATAAATTGTACGCCAAATATAGCAAGTGCGAGTTTTGGCTCAAGGAGGTTATGTTCCTTGGACACATAGTGTCTGCGGAAGGAATCAAAGTTGATCCCGCCAAGATTGAGATAGTCAAGGATTGGAAAACACCAACAAATACCAACGAGATTCGTAGTTTTCTCGGTTTGGCGGGATATTACCGGAGATTCATTGAAGGATTCTCAAAGCTAGCAAGCCATTAACGCAATTGCTCAAGAAGGGACTTAAGTTCACATGGTCAGAAAGTTGCGAGGCTAGTTTCCAAGAACTAAAAAAAAGTTGACTACGGCCCCGGTGTTAGCTGTACCAGAGGGAAATGAAGGATTCATCGTTTATACTGATGCATCTAAGCTTGGATTGGGTTGTGTGTTAATGCAAAACCATAGAGTAATTGCATACGCATCTCGTCAGTTGAAGCCCCATGAGTTAAACTATCCGACTCATGATCTTGAACTCGCTGCAGTTGTTCATGCCTTGAATATATGGAGACACTATCTCTATGGAGTTAAGTGTGAGATCTTTACTGATCACAAGAGTTTAAAATACTTCTTTGAACAAAAGGATTTGAACATGCAACAAAGAAGATGGCTCGAGCTAGTCAAGAATTATCATTGTACGATCAACTACCATCCAGGAAAGGCCAATGTGGTAGCTGACGCCTTAAGCCGAAAAACAAAAGCTAAGATGGGATGTCTTCTTACACAAGAAAAAGAATTACTCAAGGAATTTGAATCATTCAAATTGGAAATAGTTCATCCACCAGAAACAGTTAAAGGTTTTATTGCAGCTATGATAGCTGAACAAGACCTAAGGGAGAGAATTGTGATATCATAACAATGAGATGAGTTCTTAAAAGAAATGCTTTTAAAGGCAAGAACCGAAGATACAAAAGGATACGCGGAAACTAGGGATAATGCCTTGATGTTTCAAGGTAGGTTGTGCGTACCAGCTGTTCAAAAGTTGAGGGATGAAATCATGAGCGAAGCTCACGATACTCCGTACACCGCTCACCCTGGGAGTACTAAGATGTACAGAGATCTTAAAAGAAATTATTGGTGGTTTGGAATGAAGAAGGATGTGGCGATGTTCGTTGAGCGTTGTCTAGCATATCAACAAGTCAAAGCTATACATCAACGACCATCTGGATTGCTGCAACCATTACCAATTCCGGAATGGAAGTGGGAACATGTCAACATGGACTTTGTGGTAAGTTTTCCGAAATCAACAAAAGGGAGCACTGCTATTTGGGTAGTGGTAGATCGTTTAACCAAGTCAGCACATTTCTTGCTAATTAGAATGACTTTTAATCTAGATAAACTAGCCAAGATTTATGTCAAGGAGATTGTACGTCTTCATGGCGTACCTGTGTCAATCACATCGGATCGAGACACGAGATTTACGTCTAAGTTCTGGAAAAGTTTACAAGAGGCCATGGGAACAAAGTTGAATTTTAGTACCGCATTTCACCCACAAACTGATGGACAGTCGGAACGAACTATACAGATATTAGAAGATATGCTGCGAGCAGTCGTGGTAGACAGAGGTGGGAGCTGGGAAGAAATTCTTCCTTTGATCGAGTTTGCTTATAACAATAGTTATCAGGCAACCATAGGAATGGCACCTTACGAGGCTCTCTATTGGAGAAAATGTCGATCGCCACTTTACTGGGATGAAGTAGGCGAGAGACAATTGTTGGGAACCGAAATGGTACAACAAACAGTTGAGATAATTACCCAAATCCGACAAAGAATCAAAGAAGTTCAGGATAAGCAAAAGTCATATTCGGATAAGCGCCGAACAGATTTACAGTTTATGGTCGGGGATCGGGTATTCCTAAAAGTTTCACCTACTCGAGGAGTAATACGTTTCGAAAAAAAGGGGAAAGCTAAGTCCAAGGTATATAGGACCTTTTAAAATCCTAGAAAGGATAGGCCCTGTTGCCTATAAGTTGGCACTGCCACCAAGTATTGGAGATGTTCATAACGTCTTCCATGTTTCCCAACTTCGAAAGTACGTCTTCGATCCGAAGCATGTCATAACATATGATCAGGTAGTCCTTGCTGAGGACTTAACTTATGAGGAAAAGTCAATATCGATATTGGATAGGAAGGTCAAAGTATTAAGGAATAAAGAAATTCCTCTTGTGAAAGTTCTATGGAACCATCATGGACAAGATGAGGCTACATGGGAAATGGAGGATAAATTCAGGAGTCAGTATCCTGATTTATTCTCTCAGGTAACATGAAATTTCGAGGACGAAATTTTTCTAAGGGGAGAGGGATGTAATATCCCACTAATTTTTAATTATATTTTTAAGTGTTCTAACTATTAAGGGTTCTAGGTATGAGGAAATAAGAATTTTAGGAAAAACCTAGAGCCTATTAGGACCTACCATGTTAATTTGGCAGACCGGGAAAGCTTTTTAAAAGGTTTATTAATAAAAAAAAGAGCTTTTCATGCATAAGTCGAAAGTATATACATATTATACTCCTTGCGTAGAGTTTTTCAAAAGAAAAATATTGGCACTGAGTTTGCCCAAAAAGGAGTTCATATATAGTCGCTACGTATTTTTAAAAGTTAGTATTTTATTCGAAAAACGAGCTTTTTCATGCATGATTGAAAGTATAGCAATATTATAGTCATTTGGGTAGAGTTTTTAAAATGAAAAATATTGACGTTAAGTTTGCTTGAAAAGGAGATCGTATGTAAGAGTTACGAATTTTCGAGTTTTAAGAATTTAATAATAATATAATAATATAATAAAAAAAAGAAAAAATGGATAATTCCCTCTATAAATTAAAGGGGAAGTCGGCCATACTTCCCCATAAATCACAAGACACTTCGCATCAAGACCATGAACGTAAGAGTTTTTATCTTCGAAGCACATGATAATCTCATGTGTTGATTTACTACTTTATTATTTTATCATTTATTGCATATCTTCAAAGGAAAATTTTCCAAAAGAGAGTATCTCTTTGTCCACCATATTCCGCATATAAAACTCGGGACTAACTCCCCACAATTCATTGATTTTGAGAATCTTAGCCACCAACATTGCTCCTCACCATAGAATGTTTTCAAAAAATTTATCCTCACATATAAAATATTTTTCAATCTTCTCTTATATAGATGAAACCCGATAGATTATTGCAGACACGATATTCGGGCTTCCAACCATCTCTCTGATCTGATTCTTCAACCAATTAATATGATTAATATGAAGAAGGTAAGTACAACTGAATTGTTCTCAAGGCCATCACACACCAACACACACACACCAACCAATTAGTCCGATGTTAATCTATGAGATGTTATCTAATAAGGTGGATGTACTGGCCCCACACACCAACACACACTTTCTTTCTCAATCTGTTTTTTCCTCACTGACAGGCTGACCTAAGACACTTCCCAGTAGGTCACTCATCATAGTATTGCTCCAAGCCAAGCACGCTTAACCTTGGAGTTTCTACCAAGTGTCGCCTGAAAAGTTGATGCACCATGTTGGTATGAGTAGTAATAATGAATTCTTTTAACCTCTCGTCAACAACGGTACCGCAGGACCTTTTCGACCGAGGCAGGTCACACTCCCATAAGCTCTCTCGGGTACGACACACGCCCTCCGGGAGGTGTCGGATTCCACTTCCCAACAATCCCCTCTCAGCACCATCCCGACACTTTGGAGGAAGCATCGGACCTTGAGAACATATGCTGGCGCTCATTCGATTCTTCATATCTGAAGCCCCGGGCTCTAATACTAATTGTTAGATCAGGAGCACCCTAAAGAACTTACGTACTGCCCCCCCATACCAACACTTTCTTTCCCAACCTTCTTTGTCATCACAGATAGTCTGACCTAAGACATTTTCCAGTATGTCACCCATCATAGTATTGCTCCAAGCCAAACACGCTTAACCTTAGAGTTTCTACTAAGGGGTCACCTGAAAAGATGATGCACCATGTTGGTATGAGTAGTACTAATCAATTCATTTAACCTCTCGTCAATAACGGTAGTGCAGGTCCTTTTCGACTGAGGCAGACCACACTCTCATAAGTATCTTTCACGCCTTAAATTAAAGTTTCCATATATATAATTTGGGAAGAATTTGACGTGACACTTTAGGGAAGGTAGACTATTGATCTATTTAGGAAGATCGATAGTTATCTTGTAGATATTGGTTGTTGACTTTGACTTGGTCTTCTGATATATTGATCACATGGTCTATATCTCCAACAAATCGATAGATATCTTCTTGTTTCCCGTTGATGTTAACTATACTAATTCACAGATGATCTTATGGTACATATCAACAAGTTGGTTTGTTCATTACATGTGGATCATTCAGCTAATCTAATTATAACTAGTTTATAAGGACATGTCGATCATATGATACAAATCATGGAGATCATCTACTAATATTTATGCAATAATATATGAAAACAATACTTAACAAATATAAGTATGTGTTTCGATAAATATCATCAAAATTAATTTAAAAGTATTCCAACAATAACTCTTTTTTTTCTTTTTTCAAATTGATACCTGTAAACCGCAACAATTGCAATTATGATTATATATATATATATATATATATATATATATATAAAAAAATGAGACTCCAATCACATTATTTAATTTTACGTTTTTTGAACAGAATATTTTAATCATCTTATTTTTATGCACTCTAATTTTTAAAATTTTAGTTTCCAATTTTTAAATTTTGAGTACAATATCAATTTCTAAATTTCCTCACTTCAATTTACAAATTATGAAAAGTAAATAGTATTTCATGGAAGATTTAGATTTTTGAGTTAAAAAAATTTAAAAATTGTACCAAATTTTTTTGACTAAAGTTTTTTTTTTACATGTATTACTAAATCTACAAATTCTTTTTTAAAATAGAACATCATTTGTGCTATATGCGAAAGTCGGACTCAGGAATAAGTTTTGGATTTTGAGGTGGAACGCATTTTGGAGCTAAGAAAACGAGATTTTTTATCAGGAACAACCAGACCCAGGAGTCAACTTTCCCGTATGACCATTCGGTACATATATAAGTCCGTGGAAAAGTGAAATGGTCACCACTACTGAGGATCTCCCTCGAATCTTAGATAGGTCGTATGAGGGCCAGACGAAACCCTCTTATCAGTGAGTCCGAGGTGCAAAGCTAAAATCCTTGCTTTCAGTCCTCACATTTCACGTTAGCCAAACAAGTCAAAATACATCATCATTTTATTGTTTAAAAAAATTATTAATATTATAATATTACAAATGAGATGGTGTGTCAGGATTAACATGTGATAAATACGTATAAAAATTAAATTGGTTCAAAGGTTGTATTGTTTCTTGCATTTATAACTCTTTTCCGAAAAACAAAAACGTAGAAGTTCATTTATTTGTTCGTTGAATATAAATTTTTTACGGTAAAAACAATTTATTATTTTTGTCAAAAAAGCTAAGCTTTTAATGATCGAATCCATCTATAAAATGAATTGTTAATTTGAAAAGAATTAATATTATAGATGGGCCGCGTCTCCAAAACTTATATATAGAGTTGTAGCAACAACTTTTAGAAACTACTTCTAAAAACATCTACAATTTCTTCATTACAAATAAGAGGTTAGTCTTTTATCGTTGTTTCTCTTTACCTTAAATCATTTATTAATTGTTTTTATATACGAAGTTCAAATGTTAAATTTTATTTTAAAAGAGATTGGTTATGTATATATTATGCATCGATTTAAATTGCTAGTTCTTTATAAATTTTTAGTGCACATAATGATTAAATAACCATATCTTCATATTTCAATTGATAGATATTCCAAAACCAATGTTTACTTTCAATTATATTATTTGACCCACACATGTATTTATCAATTTGATTAATTTTTTATTAGTTTTTTTTGCAATTAAATTAACTCGAATTTTATAACATTTCTTGTATGTTTATTCTTCATTATTGGAATAATTAGATTATATTTGAGATTATATATGTGTGTATATATATATAGGATTCTACCAATAACTTCTATAAAATCTTTTTTAAAATATAAAAAACTAGTAATTTTTATAAATGTATATAGTTCTTTGTTCGCTTAACTTGTATTTTGCCCGTCCAATAATAATATACTGTTATTATTAATATGAACACCCCTCAAAAATATATTTGTTACCATTTAAACATAAAAGTACTTAATAATTGATACTTTAAATCTTATATATATATATATATATATATATATTCTATTTTTAATTAAATTTTTTACCAAAAATGTTTTTATAGCTTTTAAAAAAATTATGTTGACTATCTGGCAACATACTTCTTATAAATGAATGAAATTTATTAGTTATTTTTACAACTAATCTATTATATAATTAATTCATGAGTATGACCTCGGACTGTTTTGAATCAGTTTTTTTTACAGTTAAATTAACTCAAATAAATTTATCAACATTTCTTGTATCTTTATTTGAATGATTAAATTATATTTGAGATTATATGTGTGTGTATATATAAGATTGTGCCAAGAACTTCTACAAACTTTATTTTAAAAATAAAAAAACTACAAACTTGATTTTAAAAATAAAAGGAACTTCTACAAATATTAAATTTATTCACTTACAAATCTAATATAATTTATTAAAAAAATAACTTTTACAAACTTTATCATATTCAAAATAAACTCTTTATTAATGAAAGGTGTTTATTAATTTTTTTGTATGAAAATTAATTTATTATATAATTAACTTGCGACGACGGTTTCAATTATTGTTAATATTTTGTCGAAACTCAATTATTTAACTTTTTTTTCTTAAAGAGATTGGAGATCTGTTATTTAATAAACTAATATTCTTTCTTCATACATTTTTAATGCACATAATGATTAAATAATCAATACTCTTGTGTTTCTGTTAATAGATGTTTCGAAAAAAACGTTTACTCTTAATTATATTTTTCTAAACACGCTCATTCACACGTATATAATTATAAATTTCAGCCAGTTTTGAATCACTCTTTTTTCAGCTAGATTAACCCAGATAAATTTATTAATATTTGTTTTATGTATGATTATTTTGAGCATTATATTGTATTTCAGATTATATATGTGCATATATTACATAAAAAGTTAAATATGTATTTAGATTTAATAATTTATCCATATGATTTAAATTTTAAAAGAGTTTTTTTCACTACATTAATTGCAGTAAACAAGAAAAGAAAATTATAGTAATTATAAAAAGGAAGATGAGCATATTCAGCGAAGAAGAACTGGGGGGTTTCCTTGGAGTGTTTCAAATCACAGCAGAATTTATAGAGATTGATTGTGGCTGCACCAACCCTAGATATGGTGATACCTCTGGTGTATTTAGGGTTTTCAATGATGGAAGACTTGAGATCGATTGTACTTGCCGATCGGACTGCGATCAAGGTATTTTATATATATACACACATTTACTAGTTTCATTCATGAATTAGACTTTTCAATCATATAATTAAAGATTGCTGGTTATATACACACGTTTATATAGATTAGGGTTTTCGTAGCTCAAAAAGGAACATAATTAATTAGGGTTCTAATCATATATAGAGTTATGATTGCAATTAATTTCAAGAAATTATCTAGGGTTTATTTCAAGAAATTATCTAGGGTTTAATTTCATAAGTGAAGAACAAAATAAAAAATGTTTGGAATTGTAGGTAAGAGAATGAGTTGGTTAATGGTGCAGTGAAAGTGTCACCGGTGGAGTTTGCAAAGCATGCAGGTAAAATAAACGCACATGCGAATTGGAGGAGCCAAATATGGGTATTTAGCAAAGATGGGCATAAAATAGCAGTGTGGAGGACTTGCTTGTTGAAATACCACAAACATACATTCCAACGGCCTCTCCGACAAGTCACTCATCGCGACGAGTTCGTCCGATGCTCCAAATGTGGTAAGGAGCGTCGGTTTAGTATTCGATCGAAGGACCATTGCAAGATCTACCACGACGCTCTCGTCAACCCGAACTGGACCTGCTCCGACATGCCAAATCATAAGTTGAGCTGCGAAGATGCGGAGGAGAGGGAATCTCGGAAAGTAAATAGAGGCTGCCCTAAAGCTTCCAAATGTGTGGGTTGCGAGCAATGTGTGTGTTTTGGTTGCGAAATGTGTCGCTTTGAGACTTGTTTTTGTCAGTCGTGTCTTGAGTTTATTATGAATATGTAATTCCATTTCAATTTTTATAACTTGTGTAATCTCAAATTGTGTGTCTTCAAGAAGATCACATGCAGTTAGAAGCTGCAATGGTTATAGTCCAAAGGGTAAGTCATGAGACTCGTGTCATTTACCTTAAATCAGCAGACACAACAATTCAATAAAGACAGGCCTCTTAAGATTATTGCATGTTTTACTTGTATTTAGATATGGCAAACAAACTGGTACTACCCATTTACAGAAAGCTGATTGCTTTGGAAATGAAACTGCATCATGAAGTTTATGGGCTATCGTCAGTTTGCAGTTACTGGGATCTAGGAACGACTCAGAACCATGAACAGAGTAGAGTAGCACTGGTATGCTTGGGTAATCATCAGCTATAGTTTCTAAAACCTCTCCTGCTACACCAGAGAATCATCCGTAATGATCAACGATAAATTGAATTCCCTGTAGTATAAAGATAGCAGAAAATTCAATAACCATATAAAGCAGGCATGACATAGAATGAGATTAGACTTGTTATAGAGTGAGCCTCTCCTACTTCCCATTGAAAACTAACTTAGTAATTTAACGACCTTGTTTATGATTCTCTTCGTTGAATATTGTTAGACCAAGACCATTCAAAATTATTCAACGAGTGTCTGTGCAAGAAAGCAGAAAGACCATCCCGTTATTGGAAGATAGAAAAGGAAAGAAAAGTAACAGCTAACAAGAGATATTGTGCAGAAGAACTACCTGAGGATGGTCACATTCTTCAAGTAAAAACGAAGGTTGTCATTGACTGCTTCAGCATGCAGACCACTAGAAAATGCTTCTTTCTTAATCCCGTAATTGTTAAAATCATTAATATTTGTCCATAATCCATATAAATCTTACAGACTTCGAGAGTGTTAATGAACTTTTGAGTAATCCGTCCAATACTGATCTTCATTCTCTACACACGCAACAACGTTCATATATTGAACTACAGTATGAGGCTCATTCTTTGCATTTTCATAAGCTCTCGAGCTATCCACAATTATGCTCTCATCCCGATCCAAGCTTTGCAAGAACAAATTCTTCTGTAAGGGCTAAGATGTTTGAGTTGTTACAGTACCTGCCCTAACACATAGTCTGGAGCTATTTAGTACATGTGCATATAAAACAAGACCGTGCAAAAAAAAAAAAACAACTATAAGAAACATTAAAACTATTACATACAGTTATGAAGAAGCACCTATGGCTTAATAGCATTTTACAACATCTGAAAGTTATATGTTGAGACTTGACAAAGCTCTAAGATTCTCATATGTGGGAGAATAATATTGGTTGGAAGTATAACTAGACTAGCAAAAGCTCTACTAAGTTAGACATCGAAAACTCAAAGGTTACAATCTTTTGCCTTTAGGATAGTGCTAAATCTTCAAAAGTAAAGAAAACATAACTATCATCTGTTTTTCTTTTTTAACATTCTCCAAATGATGAGACCACGACGATGATTCATAAAGATTATGAAATATGTGGAAGTGTGACAATTTCACAGAGGAGTGGCAACTCTTCCTTCCCAAATTTCCAGGATACGAAGATGTAGCAGAATGTGCCGCCTGGGGCCCTCTGAGCATAATTTCCATACATCAAATTCAAATGATAATCAAACCTTAAAATCAAATAGGATAGGACATAACATCTTGATTTTATAATATGGAGCCTTTGTGGGAGGTATCACGTAAAAATTTGCTGCAAAACATAAAAGTTCTCAAAAGAAGGAGTAAGTTCACATACACCTGATATGCCCTATGCACAACAGAAGCGCAATAAACTGTTCAAAATTTGAAGAAAATTATTTGATAGAGATCCGAATTACGAAGAAAGGGAAACAACCTCAAGCAGATGGAAGCTTGAGCGTGAAACAATATTGCATTTTAATTCAATGAGAAGTATTCTAGAATATCTCATCACTCTCAACGCTCTCAGGTAGTCCAAGAAATTCGTCCATTTTTAACAAAATGATATAAAATACTCCGTATTGTTTCCATTGATTAAAGAAAGATTAGCCTTAGCCTCACTTCGAGTAATGGGTTTAATGAGCACATAGCACGGCATATAACAAGACACGAAACGTGGCATAAACCAGCAGGAAAATTGCTTTGTTGAACACCTGAAGCCAGGTGAAGCTTTTGTTAAACATATTTGATACCTAAAAATTCCAGAAGGAGGAGCCGACAAAGTTTGCGCAGTTACCAAGTTGGATAGTAATGATTTCCATCATAATTTTAAAATTTGGTTCAAGAATAAATTAGTAACAGAGTTTTATCCTCTCGGGATGTAAGCTTGAGAAAGCGAGGGAGAGATAGAGTGAAAGTGGGAAGTGGAGAAAGTGGGAAATTGGTTATACGCTCCCTCTCTCTCTCTACAGGAACTATTTCTCTCTAGTTGCGTGTTGTGATAAGGAGCTTGTTAGGAGCTTGTTAGGGACCAAATCGAGTTGGGGTTTTGTTGTGTTGCGTTGTGCGGTGTGTTGTGCACGTGATCTGGCCTTAGTTTGTTAGATAAATAACATTAGCCAGTTTGTGTGTGCCACGTGATTATAGTTTGTTGGAGCGTTCTGTACGAGTTTGTTGAGTTTGTTAGCATGTCAGAACTCTATATATAATTCTTGTACAAACTTTCAGCTCCAATTTATGCATCTTAATGAAATAGCATCTTTTTCTTTGCCATATCTTGTTTTGTCTCTTAATTCATGTCATAAATGTGTGTGTGAGTTTAGATTAATGATCAAGTATGGATTGTAACCTAACAATTGGTAATCAGAGCCAACTTTTCCGCGTGTCCGTATGCCAAGAAAACCAGCGATGGAAAATCATGTAGCAAAGGTTGAGTTACATATTAGCCGGTTGCAGTAACAAAATGAGGGGTTGAAAGAACAGTTGAGCCAGACAATAAGCCAATCCGTTATGGCAGCGGTGAAGGCGTAGCTCGATAACTTTTGAGAAGAGCTTAGAGGCGAAGGAAATCGAAGGGATGGGGAAAGTCGGAGGGAAAGCAATGGACCATTAGAGGAAGCAAGAGGAGGCTGGCGCGAGGGGAAAGAGAGCACCGATGAGAGCAAGCGCAGTATGAGATCGTGGAGAGACAAGGACGGAGAAGCAGCGGAGGAAGGCGTGTAAGGTTCAGGCTCTTGGAAGGAGACTCCTATTAAGCTAGCCAAACAACAGGATGGTCAGAAGTCTGTGACGTTAGATTTTGCGGAACAGACCATTAGCTTTATGAAGAAGGAAAGGAGGATGGTTATTGTTTAGCCTTTTTTTCATCGTCTAAACTCATATTTTCCGTGCCTTTATTTGTGTTGTTTTCCCTCTTTGCATGATATTTTGGCTCGATTTACGTTTCATTTTAAGTCTCAAGATCACAAGCCTAAACGAGTGTTGAAGTTGGAAAAGAGATGAGAAAAGATCGAGAAATGACGAACGAGTAAAGACTAGTGCCGAGAGCACTAGTCACCGGCCGCGTAGCCCTAAGCGGCCGCTGACGAGGTGGTGCATGTCAAGGTCAAGCCACAGCCGAGCCAACACGTGAGAACCAGCATGAGCCAGGGTCAGCGGTCACTGACCACGCGGCTGACTTGGTTAGCGCCCAACGGCCGCGCCCACAACCCGCCGAACCGTGCCACTCAGCGGCCGCTGACTTTGAGCGGTCATTAACCTCTCCTCTCGCCTATAAATACCCGACGCATTTCTCATTTGATGGACAACCTTTTTCGACACCGTTTTAGAGATCGTTTTCCATACCTTCTTCGAGTCCTTTTTCCAGACGATTGCACTTATATTTTGAGCAACTCTCGACCTATTGTTATAGGGTCGAGACTTTTGATTTCTAGTTACTTTTAGTATTGGATTTCGAAGGATAGTCGATCGCAACATTCTAGTTCGTAGTTCTTCTTCAGTTTTTCATTGTGGATTCCAGACCGTTCCAATTATTAATCAAGTTTGATTTCCGTTTATTATTCCAGCTTCGTTTATTATCAAGTTCGTTTATTTGTTCATGCTTTTGTCTTCTTATTTCGCTTATTTATGATGCGCTCTTTTCAATCTTGAATTCCAAAGTACTTTCCACATTCTTTTGATTCTGATTTTCATGTTAATTGCATTCTTATAAATTCGCATCTTTTAAATTCACATCTCGTTTTCTTAGTTAGATAATTCGTTTCTTCGTTAATTTCCATTAGTTTAGAGTTTATTTTCTTTTGTTATTTATATTCCGTGCCTAGTTTTATAACCTTCAAAATATCATTTTACTTGCTTTCATTTTTGAACAAAGAATTAAATTGCCCTGCTAAGTCTTACTTGAGAATACGACTTGGGTTGGCTTATCATTTCTAGACGACCTCGTTAAGATTGCGAGCGACTCGAAACAACTTTAGTCGAACAGTTATGCCACTGGAGATGCTTCTGACCAACTACAAGAGGCTCGTTGTGAAGGATTCTGCTGTTAATGTCATCTTATGGCCTGGACAAAAAAGCTACCAGCACAAGGGAGAAGAATGTGCTGATTTTTTTTTATCCTGGTGGTGGTACTTTCGATGTTTCTTTTCTCACGATTGAGGAGGGCATTTTCAAGGTGAAGGCTATTGTTGGTGACACTCATATTGATGGTGAAGATTTTGACAACATAATGGTCAACCACTTTGTTCAGAAATTCAAGAGGACATTAGGAAAGGGTAAGGGGTCAGCCTTGGGTTATTGCCCCAATTCGGCGGCGTATTCGAGCTTGATTACCAGCCTCAAAGATATACGAAGAACGCTGAAAGCTGACGCGATATTCCAAGAAATGTTAATTTCAAGAGGTAGGCCGAAGATCAGGTTGCTCATTGTAATGCTCAAGAGGAAAGGATTGTTAGATTTTGTGTGCTATAGATGATATGGGAGTGGAGAGGAACCAAAAGAAATTTGAGATTTTGATAGAATACTATGTTAGTGCAAGGTATTTGAACAATACTTGGGTACTGTTTGCCAAGATGAAGAGGAAAGGCTATGATCCGAATTCTTACGTGTATAGTAAGATTATTAAGATTTGTAGAGATAATGTGATGTAGAAGAAAGCTATGGGAGTTGTGGTGGAGATAAGAGAAATGAGAATGGTGGTGGATAAGAGAGTATATGGTAGTATCATTGACACTTTTGCAAAAAAATGGCAAATTAGGAGATGCTTTAGAAGTGTTATAGAAAATGCAAGAAGAGTCCATAAAGCTATATGTTAAAACTTGGAATTCTTTGATCCCCATTAATTTCAATGCTAGCAATGATAATGTGGATGGAGGAACATTGGAAGGAACCTAAGATGACGTGGTTCGTGAGTATGAATTTGATAATAGAATGGATAAGAAGAATAAGAAGACAAAAAGGGGTAAAGACGGAGATGATAAGAAAAAGCAAGAAGAAGAAGAAGAGAAAAAATGAACATGAACTTTTTGATCCTTGTTCCATGGTTGATGAAGCTGAAGAAAATGGTGACTAGATTAGGATTGATGCATCTGAGAATATGCAATTGAATAATGATTCAGAGGGTCTTCTAAGCGATCTCATGGATAATGAGTTGAGTGAATCTGTTATACTGAATCTTCAAAAATCATTTGAGAAAGTTGTTGTGTTAAGATTGGCAGAACTAGTGAAGTTGAAGTTGGTATTCAGATTATCCAGAATGCTCGCAAGGCTCCGGTTCGCATCACATCAAATGATGGAGTCGAGGGATCTGTTGTTGTGGTGGGCAAGTTACTGGAGTAGTAAATCTAGAATTTGGATATGATGCTAATGATGTATATGTTGACATGATTGAGGCTGAAATAATCGATTATGTCAAGGTTTATGAATTCGTGGTGATGCTACGGAGGAATGTCAAAGCAGCCTCTCGAACGATGCCTACAATGCCGAGTTTGATGATGATATATGGAGCAATGTTTTTCTCATTTTTGACTTGGGGACAAGTCAGGTTTAAGGGGTGGGGATTTTCTTATGATAAGGAGGAGCATGTTAGGGCTGTGTTGTGTGTTGTGTTGGGGCTGTGTTGTGTGTTGTGTGAGGAACCAGATCGACGAGGGACCAGATTGTCGAGGGATCAGATCGTGTGAGGGACTAGATCGAGTTGGGGCTGTGTTGTGTGTTGTGTTGTGTTGTGCATGTGTCTATGATGTATTGTGTTGTGCACGTGATCTGACCTTACTTTGTTAGATAAATAATATTAGCCAGTAGGTGTCTGTCATGTGGCTATAGTTTCTTGGAGCGTTCTGTACGAGTTTGTTGAGTTTGTTAGCATGTCAGAACCCTATATATAGTCATTGTATGAGCTTTCAGCTCTAGTTTATGCATCTTAATGAGATAGCATCTTTTGCTTTGTCATTTTAAGCTTTCAACAATCTATAATCCATTAAATAACTTCTCGGTAACTCGTGTTATTCGGAATACTCGTTTTGAACTTACAACTCACTACAAACCACAGTTCGATCTTTAATGTTATATGTTATTTATTGCATTTCTTTAAGACGAGCACAAAATTTTGGAATTTATACATTCAAAAATACACCCTCCGTCCACCAAGTACGTTCTCACATTTCCTTATCGGTCCGTCCACGAAGTAGGTTCCTACTTTTCTTTCTATTTTTGGCAACTCTTTACTTCACTCACTACTCAACACATCATCAATAATGTGAGCTTCATTCTCCATTAACTACACACTACTCAATATATATTATCATTAATGTGGGCCCCTTACTCCACTAACTACTCAATACACTTTATACATCATCAATTAAGTGGACCTCATTCTCCACTATCTACACAACACTTAATACACTTACACACTATCTACTAAAATCAAACAATACATTAAAACCCGTGTCCGGTCAAAGTGGGAACGTACTTGGTGGACGGAGGGAGTAATTTTTTTTCTAACACTACTCAATTGAAAATAACTCAAAATTAAACCTTATTTAAATTTAAAATATGTTATATCCGGTATTGCTCTTAAACATTATTTACTAGTAGTATTTACAAAATAAATTTATTATTATTTTACACTAGGATAAGTTATTATGTTGACAATACAACCTTCATTGTTGTTCATCAACGTTAGACTATATTTATCAATGACTACCAAAAACTTCAACCATCCAACCAATTTAATATTTGAATAATTTCTTTTTCATTTTTTTATTTTGATTTCATTCAATCCAATCATCTTAATTTTTTGCAGTTTATCAATGACCATTTCAACTATGCAACCATAACATATAATTTTTTAAATTGTTATCTTTATTATACACATTATAACTGATTTTTCTTTAAATAATTATAAAATTTATTATTTTTGAAAAATGAAAATTTGACAAAATACAACATAAACAAATTAAGTCTCTAAATTATAACAATCTACATACGAAATTGAAAATAAAAAGTCACATAATAAATTTGACAAAAATTACACAATCAGTTACGACTATCAAATTTCATTCATATATGCTCAATCAAATCGTATAGAAGAGCGTTATGAGCTTCTCTATTGTGAAGTTAATTAATTGATTTCATATAGCAAGATAGACTTGCAATCCTTTTTGTTTAGGATAAAAATTAATTAATTTCTTCTCCTTTTCTTTGGTTATTATTCTGTCTATGTCGATCTTCTATAAACTATGCCGTAAGGGCGGATCCAGAATATACATTGGAGTGGACTGAAAAAATAAAATTTTTAAAGCAATATATTTTATATAGGCACAAAATTTTTTGGGGTGGGTTAATGTTGTATCGGACCTTAAAAATATGCGTACATATAACTGAAAAATTTTGGGCTTACACTAGGCTTCAGCTCAATGTAGCCACATGGTAGATCCGCCCATGCTCTGTCGGATCATGATAGTTTAAGATAATCGATTATTTTATCTTCAACTATCATATTATGCATAATGATTCAAGCAATCATTATTTTCTCATAATGTCGCGATCTCAAATAAGACACAGACGCTTAATAAAGGCAAAAGGAGTTTGTAGAACGCCAAATGCCCGTTCTACATCTTTTTGGGCAGCCTCTTGATGTTGAACAAACAATTGGTGTTTCTGAAGTTGAGCAGAAATAGATTTGACAAATGTTGTCCATCGAGGATATATGTCATCAATGAGATAATATCCAATATTTTTCATGACCATTTACAACATAATTGACATTTGGTGCTCGACCTTCCAAGATATCATCAAAAATATGAGACTGATCAAGAACATTAATATCTTTTTTCGAACCTGGGGTTCCAAAAATACATGCCAAATCCAGAGGTACTGCGACGCAACTACTTCCAAAATGATTGTTGGTGTACCGCTCCTTCATGCATATTGCTCTACACATGAACTAGGACAATTTTTCCATTCTCAAAGCATGCAATCAATACTGCCCAACATGTCTAAAAATTCGTGTAGTTCTCCAAACTGAAGAAGAGTTGTCATGTCTTTGTCAGTGGGCTTTCTTTGGTACTCCGCGCCAAAATTAGACATTATACCTTCAACGAATCTGATGACTGATTTACGAATAAGTTGTGAACTCATTCATAAGTATTCATCATGCATGTTTGTTGATGTTCCATATTAACGACACCCTCGTACCTTCATAGCTACAATGCATTTTTGAATTACAAACATGTCTAGACGACCAGTGACATCTAACTGTTGTTGAAAGAATTTATTGTGTCATCTAGGTGGTTCATTATACATTCGAACAATGATTTTCGCATGTGATACCTTGTTCAAAAATAGGGGTGTGCATCGGTCGGTCGGTTACTGACTGACCCACCGACCAAATTTTCTTGAACCGAACATGAAAAATATAAATCAAATCTACCGCTCAAATAATATAAACCAACCAACCAAAGCCGATCGGTTTCAGTTCGGTTCGATTTTGAACCGAAACAATTATTATTATTTTTTAAATTTTTTAAGTTATAAATAATTTATAAGATCCATCTCTAAAAAATTATATTTTAAGTTTTTATTTTATAAATATAAAATATATTATATAATTATATATTTTTTTAATCAAAATATAAATATAATTATTTAAATATTTAATATTTTTATTACTATATTTCGGTCAGTTCGGTTATCGACCGAAAATAGAAACCGCAAATCGAATTGAAACCAATCGGTTCTAAAATTTAATAACCGAGTCGTCAATCGAATTAAATAAAAACCGAACCAGAAGCGACCAAAACCTATCGGTTCGGTCGATTTTCTTAATTTTGTTCGGTTCTTGCACACCCCTATTTGAAAATATTCTAGAGTATAGATTAGCTCTTCAGCAAAATATTGTTCGAACACACTTTCATGACCCTTCTCGCACTTGTGTTCAATACACTGCCTTTTAGCTCGAACACTATGATTAGTAGGCTACAAAGTTAGAATTGTTGCTTGAACGAGAACATTCTCAACCATCTCACAAATTCGTCTATTTTGTTCTTTAATTTTTTCCTCTCATTTATCATTTATTCCTGCGGCAGTCGAATATAAGTGAACTTTACTATGGATAAAAATAGTCATCCAAGATAGTCTTATAAATCGAACTATCCTCTTTCTTTCTTTTTTCTAAATAAACAAAATTGGATTTTTAAATTAGTGAGGGCATCAATTAAGGAGCATGAGCATTAGTTATCCCAGCAATAGGGTATCAAGTAATACAGCAAGTCCCATATATTTTGAGTTATAAGTCCCATATGTTTTTTGAGTTATTGAGGTAAGATACCAAGAAGCAAACAATAATATAGCATAGCCCTGCTAAAATAACTTAAAACCTGCATTAACTTGCCAACAAAAATATAGCATAGGCTGCTAAAACAACTTAAAATCTGCATTAACTTGCAAACAATTTGTCAGTCACTTGTCAATAAGAAATATTATGATTGTAGGGTGGTGTTTTCTATGATTAACCAAGGATGGGAAACTGTTCGAGGTGCTTCTTGTAATACAATAATAACTACTCATGCTCCTCCTCAGCACATATTCTGAGAAACTTACAAACGTCGCCGAACTACATTGAAGGTAGAAGCTCGCCTTTCTTCCATGCAGCGAAGAACTAGAAATCTAAGGGAATTACCATGGGGATGAACAACTGCAAATACTCCACTGATCTCAAAGGAAGATTGACAGAATGTTCTTCTTCAGTGTGAATTCGTCGGCCTTTGATGGGCTGATCGACTGCATGAACAATCATGAAAATAATTCAATATTTTATTCAGAATGCATTGGAAAAAAGGCTAGATATTGCTACTAAAAAGAATCTGAATTCTGAAATACAAACGCTAATCAGCATTCTGCAGAAAAATAATGAATTCTCCAAACTAAGTCACTTTTGATTGAAATGGGATGGATCTGTTGATAATTTAGAATGAAATCTTGGACCAAAAACTTTCCCCGAGAAACAAAAATGTATACGACATAAATACAATAATACATAATTAAGGAACAATGTAGAAAATTAAGCTTTTATTTTCCAATTAGTAGATCCAATTGTATATCAGGGAGAAGAATTTGAACTTCATTAGTTGCAAAACTCTATGAAGCAGATTAACTAATGACATACCTTAGAAAACATGCGCTCCAACCGTTGAACTTCATTCTTTGCATAATCAGAACCTTTGTCCATGCAGCTCTTAGCAGCTTTCACATAGATCTTCCCGAATCTATAGGATATTTGAAGAACTGAATTTTCATATGCACAATCTAGAACAAACAAATATCAAAATTAAAATACAAATTTAATAAACCTTGCAGCTGAGCCCATCAGCTTTCCAGCTTCTTCCTCTAACTGCTTGAATACAGTTTTTTTCTCCTCATCTTTTGCACTTAAGAATTCCTTCACTAAGTTCCCAAGGTCCTCAACAATGCCAGCCTAGGCAAGGGATAAATAAAGCAGACCAGTATCAGAAACAAAAATTTAACACAATGACGTCAGTAAATTTGTTACATACCTTGGAAGTCAGTTTTCCTTTTGCATCTCGGTTCGTTCCACACTTCTCATTAATGAAACTAACAAAATCTTCTAGATCTCTGCCACCATCAAAGTCTTCACCAGCCTTGTTGTTCTTGGGGAAGAACTTCAATGTAGGAAAACCACTAACACCATACCTGCTAGGAAGAAGACACTTCATAAGAATACCCATGCACTATTACCTTGACAGGTGAAATGAAAACTAGTCATTCATCAAAACTCAATTTGAAGAAAACCACTAGGTTGCTTCTTCACGAAAACAACTTCTTTTTGCTCTTACTTTTCTCCAAGATCCTTGTGTGCATCAGCATCAACATTAGCAATGACCACATCTTCCTCTAGACTAAATGCTGCTGCAAGCTTTTCATATGTCTACATGTCGAAAAGATACAGAAATCAATATCTAAATAACAAGAGTCAAGAGAAATCAGTAAACAAGGCAGTACTGCACTTACAGGAGCAAGGTTCTTGCAATGACCGCACCTGGAAAAACAAAGCATCAAATTTTACATAGAAATTAGACTTACTAATGCATATGGAAAATATACCATAATAAGAGACACTTTGAAGCTGCTTAAAGGTCTATCAAATACATGGCAACCACATCTGACATTGGATTACAGTGCTGATGAGAAAGCAATTCTCATGAACAGAACACTTACCAGGGTGCATAGAACTCAACTAGCACATCCTTTTTCTCATCAAGTACAACCTCATTGAAGTTATCAGGAGTCAGAACCACAACATGTGATGGGATTGCAGCAAGCTTCACATTGGTACCTGACGATAGAACAGCCTTTATAAGGAACAAGTCGATCATCACCACTTGAGCTCTAAAGGAAGCTAATAAGTAGAAACACAAACAAAAGAAAGCCATCGTCCAATCCCTTCCGCAACTAAAATTCTTCACAAAAAATCAAAAGATTGCATATAGATACTGATTTGTTGCTTAAGCCAATCTTAATGGCGCCGTCATACAGCAAGATAATTAAAGGATGTACGATATATCTACATGGTTAATTGTGGATGACAAAATATTATATACACTAAAAATGCAATACCTCCTGCACTATTAACAAATTCAGCAAGGGCTTCAGCAGTCCGTGCACCTTCATACCTAATAAACAAAAAATTTATTCAATACAAAGCATTGTTATTTACCAGACACAACTTCACAGGGAAGGAAAGGTGGAAAAGAAAATCTAAAAGAACATAACCTACTTTTTTGGTTCCAAGGAACCTTTAGGGAACCATTGGATGGTGGGATACCCGGAAACCCCATACTTACTGCAAATGCTCTTATGTTCATCACAATCAACCTACAATAGAATAAATGGAGCTGTTAACATTGAGCAATCATTTAGTTCCTTAAAACTAATAGTAAGATACAACATTATCTATCAGAGCACCAAGTTGGCTAGTTGGTGTAGGACGACAAATGAGCATCACACAACAAACTCAGCACAAAACATGAATATGAATTAAAGATGATGCTAACCTTTCCTATTAAAACAGATTTTGCCTTCTTGAAACTTGCGCCAAGCTTTTCGAACTCAGGCGCAAGCTTTTTGCAGTGTCCGCACCTGCATCGTGAGATGGAATACAATGTCATAAATCTCAAACACCATATTCTCTGAAAAAGCTAGTTATTCTTGTTCGTCTAAATAAAGACTGATGTAAGATCCATATGCAAGTATTCCTCAATCAAAACTCCAAAGCAAAGCAGGGAACCGGCCATTGGTAATCGCTATTCATTCTAACATAAGAACAAAGCATGGAGATGCATAAGTAAACGTAAACTAACTGAAAGAAAAAACCGGTGATAATAGATCTAAATCGATGAATTGCCCTGGAAATAAACCAAAAATCGAAGATCTAAAGAAGTAATCTACACAAACTTGAAAATCAATGAGAAACAATAAATAACAAAACATAACCAGAAAATCCTAAAATAAATAACAGATTTTAAAATCAAAATATAAATCAAATGAAGAAAACTAGTATACCATGGAGCGTAGAACTCAACGAGAGAACCGCGGTCTTGGCCGACCTCTTTGTCGAAATTCTCTTCGGTGAGGACAACAACATCGTCGGCGTAGGCCGATACGACCAATAACAACGCCAACGCGGCGAAGAAGATAGTGGATCTACACATTTTCGGTGCAATCGGAAAAGAGAGATTATTTTGTGTGTTTGTATTCAACTAGTCCACTCTATATTAGCTGCTTTTGAGAGATTTTTCAGTGGTTTTACTTCCATATTTATAGTGACCTCATCACCACCTCCACTTTCTTTCATTCTAAGCTTCTCTTGCTATGGTTATAATATAATATAATATATTTTTAACTTAGGAAAATTAGAAAAGATGGAAAATAATATTACATATGATTAATGACGTATACAATGGAGAAGAGGGAAAAGGAACTCAATTCAGAAACTAGGGTTTAATAATTTAATTAGTCTCTCCCACAATATCTGAATCCTTTGTTTTTTTCTCTTCATAATTTCGGTCTCTTCTCATCGCTAGGTGATTAAATCTGGTACGAGTTCAGTGTAGGAGTCGGTGAGGGAAGTGTATAATGGCGCAATCTGGCAACGGCGTAAGCTCAAATTAATCGAATGCTGTGTTTATTTTGATTTCGTTGTTTCTTATCGCACAACTTATTTTGCTCTATGTGCAGAGTGCTGGAATTGATAACACTTTCCGGAAAAAATTCGACCGAGAGGAGTATCTGCAACGAGCTCGGGATCGCGAAGCTAAGGTTTGTTTGTAAATTTAAGCTTTTGCTTTACATTTTGTCGTACTTTGGTTTGTTCTTCCATCGGGCATGTTAGATTGATACTTTATTTGTTCTTGTCTTGCAGGAAGAAGCTCGGAACAAATCAAAATGTATGATTTCTGTCTCAGTTTGGATTTTTTAATGAATTTATGCTGCTGAATTACTAGGCCATAGTACTTGGTTGGTGAACTGTATTGGCGAATGGTGTGTGAATGACTGATCCTTATTCTTCGACTTTCTTTCTGTGCAGCAAGTGGTCCACCGGTGCAAAGAAAACCATTGAAGCATAGAGATTATGAAGTCGACCTTGAATCACGCCTGGGGAAGACTCAGGTATCATTTGGACAAAATTTAGTTGCTTATGGTCATCCAAGTGATTGATATGTTTAGGTATAAGAGTAGTTCTCATTATATGTCCATTCATGCCCCAGTGGGGCAGTGATGAACTAGATGAAAATAATAACTTCTCTTATTTGTAGGTTGTGACTCCTATTGCCCCCCTCAGTCAACAGGTATGAGATAAACCATTCTTTAGATATTATGTATTCTATCAGCTTTTGACTTTTGTACTGTGATCATTGTGTAAAATGTTAATGCTTTTATATAGGAAGAAACTGTAAGTTTCCCTTCCCCTGTTTATGAAAAAGTTATGGCTATTCAAGATTAATTTTACTTTGAACATGGTGAAGTTGGGCAGGAGCGGTTTGTCAAAACACATGGCCTGACTATCTGAAGATTCCCGTTTTTTCTATAATGAGTTTTTATCTATGTAGTCTAGAAGTTCTCTTGTCTAAAACAGCTTAATCTCATGTCTCTTCCTAAGAAAGAACAAAAAGATCAACGAAAAACAGTGTTATTTTCCTCTCTTATCCACGATATCCAAGAACCATAAAATAAAGTATTAATATGCAATTCCAAGTTTGCAAACAGCCCTTTTCAAGAGAGCGTGTAATTTTTATATATGCAAATCATTTAGCTCTATTCTGTTGCAGGCTGGATATTACTGCTCAGTTTGCGAATGTGTAGTTAAAGATTCAGCAAACTACTTGGATCATATAAATGGAAAAAAGCGTATGTCAAAGCTTTTTTTCCTTCTTTCTTATTTCTTCTCTTTGTATGCTACATAATTGCCAATTGATATCATGATTCTTTTCCCCTAGATCAACGAGCTTTGGGAATGTCTATGCGGTCTGAAAGGGCAACCTTGGAGCAGGTGGGTTTAGATTATTTCTGTTACTCGGAAATAAGCATGTTAACTGCCTTAGCCGGCAAAACTTTGGGTTTTAGCTGATTGGTTTCACTTCTTATGATTAGTATTATTTAGTTTGTCCAATGTGAGTTTTGACTAATGGTTTAAAACATAATATTGATAAAAGAATCTTCATGCTCTTATCCCTCCTCTCCAACGTTCATGTCCATACCCTTGCAGTAAACTTGCATGCCACCAATTGCCTCAACAACTCTGGACACATATTTCATTGTTTACTGTATAAGGATTGTAACAGGTAGCATTTAACTTAGGTCTCTGAAATATGCATCAGAGTCCTAGCACTTGACACATTTATATCACACCTGAGAAACTAATAGAATAATTTTTTAATTTTATTAATTTTGCTTGGACAGGTCCAGCAGCGGTTTGAGATTCTCAAAAAGCGGAAAGATACTCCAGGCTTTACAGAGCATGGTATTGAATTGGAATTTAATGTCTATCACTTTATGTTTGTGGATGTGTTCAATGTTGCGTACTTACTGGCAGATTGATGGATGTGTTAAATCATAGAATATTGTGCACCTTTTGTTATTGTTACATGATAAACCTGACTACTAACTTTTTGCTGATGAATTAAATAGTTACATATTAGCTTTGTTTTATGTTAGTAAACAATGTCTTATTGGTGTAAATAACTACATGTATAAGTGCATCATGAAGGTGTGATCTACTGCAGAACTTGAGAGCAAAATGAAAAAGAAATATTCACAACAAAATGCGTTCAGCTAACACTGTTGCATAATGAGTTAAATCTTTTGCTCAGAAAACATTTGTTGTTTTTATGCTGTTCTTAAATTGTGCAAAGATCATGTCCCTGAGGGTTCAGAGGTGTTCTTACTTCTGAAGTTTTCTATAATTATAATTGATAATATTAATAATGCATCATTGTGAAGGTTTGTTCTTACCATCTTCAATCATGACATTGTGGCCCTGTTGATGAATGAATCTTTAGTATTATTTTCGCGTTCCACTTTGTAGACTTCGATGAACGGATCCTGAAACAACAACAAGAAGAGGAGGAAAGAAAGCGTCAACGTCGTGAGAAAAAGAAAGAGAAGAAGGTTGGTAGCCATACTAATGTGCTAAACCCTGCTATCTTGTTTCTCTTTTATGATATCTAATGGTGGTCAACATATCTCAGAAAGAAAAGGTACCAGAGGAGGAGCCTGAGATTGACCCGGATATTGCAGCTATGATGGGCTTCGGAGGTTTTGGAACATCAAAGAAGTGATATATCACCTGGTTGGCTAAATTATTCCACCTTTATCAGAAATGTGGTAAAGTGGTTGATGCGATTCATGTACTTGGGTTTTGCCATTCTGATAATTACATGAAATTGTATGTTGAAATCCATGCCTTTCATTTGCCGATGCACTTCGATGCACTTCTGCGCTCAAACGTGATCATCCCAGTTATTAAATGGAAAGATAGGTTGGTGTGTCGCTCTGTTTGTGCTGTAATCTTTTAATCTTCCTCTACTCTAACTTTTAGAGCTGCTATCGAACGAGGCATAATGTCAAATTGGTTGAGAGAGAGGGACAGGGTGGGTGGGGTGATCCATGTGAAGAAGAAAGGTTACTTGATGACATGAATTTTGGGGTGATTTTACAGTTCTATTTCATATATAGACATTGTGTAAGAGCTTGCTAGCCTTGGAAGAAGACTTTTGGATGAAGGGGTTTAATTTGGATGATACGTATGAAATGATTAAACCCATCCACACATTGGTGATTTCATAGAGTAATAACTAACAAGGGGTTTGATAACTCCAACTATACCCCAAACCGCATATGTTTAAGATATAAGCTTGAACTATAGATAAATTACTCTCGTCTCGCTAAAAGCTGGCACGTTTTTTTATTGGATCGTCTTATTAAAAGTTGTCGTTTTTAAAAAAATGAAATAGTTTTGCCTTTAAAATATAATTTTTAGTTTTTTAAAACACAGTATTTACTTTTTTAATCTTGATGTTGAAATTTTTGTGGACGTTTTTTTCGAGGAATATTTTTGTTTGATGCAATCGTGAGCTAATAATATAAAATTTAATTGAATGATGCAATTGCTTTTGTTATGATAAAGTGAATTAAAACATGAAGGTGTATTAGTTAATTTTGAGGAGCAGTTGAAGTGGCTTTGAGATTCATGGTATACTATGATTTTGTTTGATTATGGCTAAATTAGTAACTATGGTTTTGTTGTACCCTCCACGCTTTAGAAGAATGATATCCTTATTAATTAAACTAATTTCCATAATCAACAGCTCAATCCATTTAATTAACTACTTCACAAATTATACAACAACTCCATCAATACAATAAAAATCCAAATTATCATACAACTAAATATACCATTCTAGAATCCCTTCTATATAAGGTGCAATTTGGAATATCATTCCATCAATCAAAAGAAACACAAACACAACATTCAAAACCCACAAATCACTTGCCAACAACGCTCTAATCAATCCATCAAAAAAGAAAATGAAGATGTTGAGGAAACCCATAACTGCTGCGCTGATCACATTCTTCCTCGCTATCACCCTAGCGATGAAGAGTGATGCGGTCACTCCTGCTGCCACAGCTGCAACCGGTGCGGCGGCAGGTGGAGAAGCCGCGCCTGTGCTAGAGCTGTACATGCACGACATACTCGGCGGGAGCAGCCCAACAGCCCGGCCCGTGACGGGCCTCCTAGGCAACATCTACAGCGGTCAGGTTCCATTCGCACGGCCCCTCGGGTTCCTCCCCCCAAAGAACGGTGTCGCCATCCCCAACTCCAACGGCGCCATTCCCACCCTCAACGGTAATGGTGTCCCCCTCGGCACCGGCCTCGCTGGTACCGCCTTCACTGGAAACCCTAACAACAACAACAACAACAATAACATCAACAATATTAACACAGCCCAGCTCGGGCCTGACGGACTCGGGTTGGGCTTTGGCACAATAACGGTGATTGATGACTACCTGACGTCGGCGCCAGAGCTGGGGTCGCAGCAGCTGGGGAAGGCGCAGGGTGTGTACGTGGCGAGCTCCGGCGACGGGTCGACGCAGATGATGGCATTCACGGCGATGATGGAAGGAGGGGAGTTTGGGGACAGCATAAACTTCTTTGGAGTGTACAAGGTGGGAAGTACAATGTCGAGGCTGTCGGTGACCGGAGGGACGGGGAAGTTCAAGAACGCCTGCGGATTTGCGGAGCTGAGGTCGCTCATTCCGGCGGGGCAGGCAGTGTTGGATGGGGTTCAGACCTTGCTCAGGATCACTGTGCATCTAACTTACTGAAACTTCTTTTCTTTTCTTTTTTTGAGTTTACACACCCATTGATTACTATGTATATGTATCTGTGTGTTGTGGGGTTGGATTGTGGTTTTCTGTAATGTGTTTGATGTTCTCAAGAATGTGATGACAAGAGGCTTTGTGTGTTTTATTGATGTTCTTTTCTTTTAATGAACAAAAGCGACAAATTGTATCACTTTTATGTTTCATAAGTAAATTTTAATATATTTTTTATTTTTTCTAATTTAAATTATATATTTATAGTTTAATTTTATTATTAGTATCATGAGTTTATTATTTTTAATATTTAATATTATTTTTAAATGAATTTTAGAGTTGATAAATTCAAAAATTCTACGAAAAACTTTATATATTGGTCTGTTCATGAAAAACTTATATATTTTTATTTTTAATAATATACTTGTATTATCGAGTACACAATTAACTTTCTAATCACTCATGTTACCTATTTAATTATAAATTATATGCAACATTCTTTTCGCTCATAACATATTTAATTTATTTATCAACCAAAATAACTAACTTTTCTTCATTCCCATACTGTTAGAAGAATTTTTAATAAAATATTTTGATTCAAATTCCAAATCATCTCATGATTTGTCAATCTTATAAAAACTTGATTCTTAGAAAGTGTATTCTTATTTGTAAATTGTTAGTGTTGACTAATTGTATGAAGATTAATGACAACACTCAACCATATAAAGTCTAATGACACAAAGTATGAGAGCAACCCCAATGGGTTGCTCAAAATGGGTTTCTATGGCATAATTGTAATTAAATGAAATTTTTTTGGGTGGAGTTTAGGAGGTTGTGTTATTTTTTTGGGTAGAGTTTAGGAGATTGTGTTGGTAGGTAGCAGTGGTAGTTTCTCACTTTGAGTTTCCGGATTTTCTACTTTAATAATTATAGAATGATTGAATTTGAGAAAAATGATATTAATTTAAATTTGTAATATAAAATAAATAAATAAATAAAAACGAAAAAAAAATTAAATCTTTAATTTTTTATTAATATTTTAATTTATTTAATTAAATAACATTAAAATTAAAATAGCAATTTAGAAATTCAAATACAAAATACAAGAAATTGAAATACGAGAATTGAAAACACAAGGAATTAAAATACAACAAAAGAAACGAAAAAACACACTTAATTTAAATCCCTAAATCAAGCGTAGATTTCTTCGATTAAATCATGCTCGAGCATCTCGTGAGCACACCTATCTCGGAGGTTGGCCGAACGCTCCATGTTCTCATTGAAAAGTTCGTTGGCACCGTGAGTTGCTTCTTTGGGTGGAGTGGAGGAGGAGCTTGTTTCGGTCTCCGGTGCCCAACTAGTCGCATACGGACCTTCGTCTTCAGCAATCATGTTATGCAAAATAATGCAAGTACACATGATGTCGGATAAATGCTCAGGAAACCAAAGGCGTGTCGAACCTTTAATGATTGCTCATCAAGATTGGAGTACTCCAAATGCTCGTTCGACGTCCTTGCGTGCCGCTTCTTGCATAACTTTGAAACGAGACCGTTTCTCGTCGGTGGACGTCGGCATTGATTTGACGAAAGTCAGCCAACATGGGTAAGCGTCGTCGGCTAAATAATAGCCCATGTTGTATTGTTTGTTGTTGGCCATGAATATCGCATAGGCACTTTCCCGTTGAGCACGTCGTTGAACACTGTAGACTGATTGAGCACGCAACCGTCGTTCGCCGATTCGGCGACGCCGAAGAAAGCGTGCCAAATTCATAGATCTTGGGACGCGACCGCTTCGAGCATGATAGTTGGGTAGCCTTTGTCTTGGCGTGTATAAGCCCCGCGCCACACCATCTGTAATATCCCACATTAATTTTTAGTTTCATTTATATTATTTGGACAAGTTTTATTAAATTTTTTTTTTAAATATAGTTTGAAATTGTTTGAAAAATAAATTGATTTACAATATGTTTGAACTAATAGATTTGATTTCGAATGTTTACAGGTTGTCCGACTTAGAGCGGGGATGTGCCCTAGCAAAATATACATTATTTTTATAAAATATTAGAAGATATTTAATATAAATATCTATGATTTTATTAACAAATATCTAAGATTTTTTAGTTGATAATGATATAATATATATATATATATATATATAGATATATAGATATGTGTGTGTGTGTAGAAGTATCTCCAACTCTCTTTTCTCTCCCTACATAACCGACTACTCCTCTCCCCTCACTCTCTTTCATTTTTTTTCTTCTCTTCAAGAACTTGGAGGTAAACTTCTTGAATTATGTTCTTATTTGGTAATTAATGGTGTTTTAATTGTGTGTTTATATGAGTATATATGTATATGATATGGAATACATGGTTATGGTGAGTTGGGTTATGGTTTGTGTTATGGAGGAAGGGTCGCCGGTGGAGGAGAGGCGGAGGCGGCAGCGGGGCTGCTGCCATGGTTCATCGTTGATACGTCGGCGAAATCGAAAATTAGAATGATATGTGTGAATTCCCTATTTTCGGCAGAAACAGGGCAACATATTGCGAGCTGATTTCTGTCCGTTTTATTTATCCAAAACCTATCGTATTAGATACCATTTTAAAGGTCTTTTCATCTTCTTTCCAATGAGATATTCAGATTTTAATTTCGACATAGAACGAAGGAGTTATAAGCCTCTAAAGTTAGAGTGTCGATGTGTGTATTCTCTATTTCATCTGTGTCTGGCAGCAGGTTGCGGGCTCATTTTAGTCTATTTTTGTATACTAAAACCTAACATATCAGATACCATTTTAAAGATCTTTTCTTCTTCTTTCTAACGGTACCTTCGGATTGTAAATCGGAGTTCGGGCGAGGGAGTTATGACCTGACGAAGTCAGGGTGTCAATTCTACGCGATGCAGGTGCTGCGCGATTTGAGTATGATTTTCCGGCTTCAAATCGATGCCGAATCCAAAACATTTCTTTAGGAGTTTTATAGTCCAATCCTTAGAAATTATACTCGAGGTTAGTTTTTTGGAAACTGATAAACCGAGTGTCCATAATTGATGTCCCAAAACTTGTGGTTTAAGTTCGGAATTTAGTAATTTACATTCTATGTTTTATATTTTGATTTGAGAAATATTGCTTAACTTATTTATTAATATTCTCTAAACTTGTTTTATCTTGCTATATTAATTTCATAATCTTCAATTAGAATGTGTTGTAGTCTCAAGAACTACATATATGTATAAATCAAGTTTTATATATGAGTACTAATTGTATGAGCTTAAGCTATAATAAGTTTATACTTTCAATGTGTAATAAGTTAAGTTTTAAAGTGCTAGGCGACGCAACATCCAAGGCTCGAGGACGGACAACCAACTAAAGTTGAGAATTTCCATTTGAATTGCATCTATCGAGGTGGGGTTTACTTTATCTGTAAGCGTAGTGGTTACATGGTTATAATCATTGTTGTGTTTTGTTTCATTCGTATGAGCTATTTCTGTGGCCCACAAGAAGTCGAAAAGAGGTTGATTTACCCACAAGGGGTAGGCCCACAAGGGGTCGGGTCCACAAGGGACCGAGGCTAGTCTCATTTAAACATCTAAGCTAAAGAGGTTCATTACGTTATGTTGCATTACACAATTGGTTATAACTGCTTGCAACGTATTCCCCACTGAGTGTGCTTGCATACTCACACCCTATTTATTGTTGTGTTTGCAGGTTAAGAGTCGATGATGGAGTTAGACGAGAATGTGCTCCATACTCTCCCAGTTCCAATATGTTGGATTACATAAAACTTATGTTATTATGATATATGTGTGTGATAATACGATATAACCTAGTTTTGCTCAAATGTTTTGAAATCGTATTTTCCATATGATAACTATGTTTGGTTGAACACACTTAAGCGAAATTTTAAACTGATGTTGATATTTTGATGGGTATGTATATATATATATATATATATATAATTGTTTGATGAGGGTTGTGTCCCAATTTTGGTATCGTTGTCTGCTGCTATTTGTTGATATTTCAGGTTGGCATATACGTATTTATAGGGATATGCCGTCCGTTTGTAAAATTTTATTATACACTCCGCTGCTTATCTTAAAACATAATTCATAATATGATTTATAATATTAAATGATTAAAGAAAAGTAAAGTTTTTCGTAATGTCCTTGTTTAAAGAATAGGGGCGTTACACCATCAGACAATTTTTCCACGCCCAATGCATGCAATCGATGCTACCGAGCATGCCGGGGAAGCTGTGCTTCTCTTTGTGAAGCTCCGTTAGGCATTGAATATCTTCTTGGTTGGGTCGCCTCAAATATTGAGACCCGAAAGCCTCAACAACGGCACGGCAAAAAAGTTTGAGGCATTCTATGCCCGTTGACTCGGCGACCCGGAGATACTCGTCGTATTGATCGACGACACCTCCATTTGCAAGTTGCCGGATTACAACTGTACATTTTTGTAGTAGCGTGAACCTTTGACGGCCCGTAGCATTCGTACGTTGTCGGAAGTATTCTTCACGATTTTCCAAGGTTGTGACGATACGGAGAAATAATTCTCTCCGCATACGAAACCGACGTCAGAAATAATTGTCGGAGAATGTTGGATTTTGGGAGAAGTAGTCGTTGTACAGACGTACGGAGACCTCCTCTCGATCCCTTTTGATGAAGGCTTTCTTTTTTTTTTTTTTGGACGTTGGGAGTCGGATGTGCCGAGTGATGCTAGATATTTATGACCTGCCTCCATAAAATTATTTGCAAGTTGCAAAAATCGAGCATTAATTTCATTCTCGGAATCGGAAGAAGAAGACATTTTTTTTGGGCTAACTTGTAATAGAAATGGTTGAAGAAAGATGGTTGAAAGATTGAAGAATGGATGAAGATGTGTGAAAATGTGGGATTGAAATAGGGTATTTATTGATAAATTAAAGAATAAAAAAAAGGAATATAAAAAAAAAATCTGGGGGCGCGGGAAACCGGGTGCCGCAGTGGTGAAACCCGAGTGGGTTTCCCGCGCCCAACGCCCATCTCACGGGACACAACCCGTCACCCAAACCCCCTCCCTCGCAGCGGGTTCCCCCCCCGCACCCCTGCCCGCGCCTAGCGCGCTGTGGATGCTCTGACGATATGATAAAAACTGTCAAACTGTCACAAAACCTGATAACTACAACAATTCTAACGTGTAGACTGATCGTGACAAAGTCATCGAAACATAACCTGATTAAGCAAATAAATCCACAAACATATGTGGGGGTTTATGTGGAGTGGGGTGGGTCCATGAAAAAAAAATTTGCCTTTTGTTTTTTCAAATAGCATTCTAAACATTTTAGTAGCCTAATATTGTTGAAAGAAGTCCTGGAAAAATAATAGCGAGAACATGTAAAGTTTCTCTCTAAATAATAAAAGAGGCATTTTCCTACATAAAAGAGATGCGCTCTTTGATAGTAGTAGTATTTTAACACCCATTTGTAGTGCAACACAAAGCACTTTTTGGGTCAAAATGAATTTTGATAATTTGCATAGATATTCAGTATCCATAAAGTTCATCAATTTAATTTTTTAATCAGTCATAAAAGGAAATTCATAAGTCCAATATCTGCTGACATTCAACAAGGAACAAGTCAAAATTCGATCAATTAACCGATCAATCAAAAGGGGTGAAATTTATCTAACAATCTTTTGAAGCAGATCAGGTGCAGCAAAAGGCACCTGCGTCAAATAAAGTCTAATGTATTTTGAGTGCATCGAATATCCCTCTACTTGATATACTGAGAGATCCATTTGAAGCCGTCGCCATAGCCCATCTTGCGCACAATGCTACACATAAATACCTCGATGGGACGAACATTTGAGTCAGTGAGGTTTACCTTTCCTTTGCCAGTGGTGATGCCAGTCAAGCCCAAGTGGTATGATAGCTCTTCTTCAGAAGCAGCATAAGGAATATCAATCTTGTTTCCCAATATCAAGAATGGCACATTAACCAATGCATCATCAGAGAGAAGAGCATCGAGCTCTTTCTTCGACTCTGGAAGCCTCTCCTTGTCATAAGCATCCACTAAGTAAACAACAGCATCCACCTTCACAGCCAAAATATGAACGTGCATTAGTTACCATACAGCACCAGGAGTTCAAAACCTTGACTTGCATTTGTATAATATTAACCTATTTGGATTTTATACAGGAAAAAGTAATTCATTTAATGGTTTCGGTTAGATTTCAACTTATGTGGAGATTTTACTACTGCATTATAGCAGCCCAGAATAATTTTAACTCTCATACCTAGCAACTTTCTTGAGAGTGACCAAGGAGTCAATGAATTGAATCAACAAGTTTGATATTACCACAAGAAGGATCAACTCATGGACCAGAATCCCAAACAAGTGATTATCCAGAGTAGTTTGAAGTGGATACGCTATGTTTCCACTTCAAAATTATACTTGATTAATTTGCACAGTAAACAGAAGACTTTAAACTGTTTAAGCACATCACTGGAGCAAAGGCAAATTTCTAGCTTACTCAAGAAAACAGGATCGAAGTCTTGCAGTTAAGCATTGCAGAGAAAATAACTTCACCAGTAAAGGATTTGATGCAATAAAATGCCCATGAGTTAACAAAAAAGCTATTTGGGGGAAGGGTCTAGTATTAAAACATCAAACAGGCCGCAAGTCAACTTTAAGGGAAGAAATAGAATCAGATTATGAAAATTCCAGAATAAACTACAAAGAAATTCAAATGAGGGCTCTATACACTTATTATACATAGAAATCACCGATAGAAGAGTACACTGCAAGAGGGCGATAAACTTAAAAACCATGAAGACGAGGAGCATGAAAATATATATCCAAGAAAACAAGGATCTACGAAACAAGACGGGTCTACAAGGTCAAATATGTACATCTAGTAACCTATATTCCCGAGACATGGTAAACACAAGTCACCAAAGAGTAAATTTCATTCATCACTACAATGGCAATGGACAGAGTCACAGAAGTTTCAGAAAGATTATACCTTGGCATAGTAATCTTTCCACACTCGGCGTGCAATCTGATGGCCTCCCAAATCAAAGGCCTTAAACTTGATATTTCCAATACTCAGCTCCTCAGATGTTGGATGCTGTGTTGGCTGATGCTGGACCAATCTCTGTCCATTTGAACAACTTATTCACTTACAAGTTTGGAAAATAAGCAGTAACCTCCAATTTGATCAAATTGAATTATCCCACTTTGCTATGAACATCTTAGACTAGGATAGTCACCAGAAAACCAGGAAAGCAGTTCTCCATGAAAGAAATATCGGTAAAATTACGAGTAATCAAATTAATCAAAATCCAGTCACACGTTTTCAAATTGCAGTGGAAATTAGGCAACTGGAAGCAACTTAAAAGAGACTCGCCCCATTATAATTTACAATGCTTCCAGATAAGTGACTGAATCCAATAATATTTGTGATTTGAGAAAGTAATCTGATTTAATTATATCATGGATAATATGCATCAATTGCGATTGAATACCAAAATCTGTCACAACAAAAGCTAAAATGATCTAAACCTAAAGGCATTGATTCATCATCCCCACCATACATCTAGTACCAAACATACAAAATAGCTTGATTTCATTACTTAATTAGTTCTTGTTATTAAAAGTCGCTATTTACCTGATCTCTAATTCACTGATTCACCAAAATCATTAATTTCGCAAAATTATTACCGACGAAAGCTAACGACTCGACATATTCATTCCAATACTCTAATATAAATCGACAAAAGCAGCAAATCGGGAGAAACATAAAAACGCAGGGAAGAAATAAAAAGAAAATAGAATGAAGGAGACCTCGTCTTTCAGCATATGGAGGAGGGTGGTTTTGCCGGCATTATCGAGCCCTAGGAAGAGAATCTTCCCCTCTTTCTGCCACAAACCGAGCGATGCGAGCACTCCATAAAACCAATCGAGCAAGAACATCTTGCGATCTTTCTAGTGCAGGAGAGGTGGCGGTTGGGCGTTGACGGATTGATCCAAGTCGGATCGAAGAATAAAGAGAAGGGATCGATCGATCTGCGAAGGCTTAGCCGTTCGCAATATCCCGGTTGTGAAAACGCCTTGAATCGCCAAAGGTGTCGGTGGGTTTCGGCTTCTTCGATATTTACTTGAAGAGAGAGAGAGAGAGAGAGAGCGAACAATATGGTGTGTACTGCTGCTATGCTATCAATCAATAATTACCGAATCAATAGAGAGAGAGAAGAGAAGAAGGTCTCTCTTTGCGATTCAAAATCTTACTTATTTTATTAGAGAAGGAAGAAGAAGGCGCCGCCTTCTTTTACAACTTACTACTCCAATTCAACAATTTCTGAATTTTCCTGTCTTCATTTTTTGTTTTTATTAATTTAAAAGATACACAAATTATCTTTATAAATAGGTTTTGCAAAAGTAAAAATAATTAAAAGTATAATTTCGGATCATTAATTTAATTTTGTACAAATAATTGGGTCAGAGAACCAATTCGTCCTACACCAACTCTAAAGTCTCGTTTTAATCATTTCAATTAATTTTTCCAACTTCAATGTGTCATTCGTAAAAATCATCTTATTTGTCACTTCCAAATAATTCATAACAAATAAATTCACACACTATTAAGGGTTATTTGATATTCATGTTTTGATAAGATACAAAAGCTACTTGAGGTAATATATTTGTTTGATAGTTATGTTATGTTATCTAGAAGGCTCCTAACAGTTACGGTCTGTCAATACATTATTGTTCCACCCTTCTTATTTATTTTTCATTTTTGTCGGATACCCTTTTGATAATTGTAGACATCTGACATTTTTCAAAATTTTTGAAAAAATGTAGATATTTGAAAAGTACAACTTTTAACACTCTTCTCCATTTCTTCCAAATATCTACATTTTTCAACATTTTTGAAAATTGCATCTCATTTTTCACACTCATTCTCAGACCTTATTTTTGTGTGGCAAGAAGATTTGTGTTTGCTGATTTCACTCAGAGTATGAAGTTGTAATATTCTTAAATTTTAATTAGTACTTAATTGCTAATTAGAAATTTAATAAGGCTTTGCATCCTTAAAAAATAAAAATAGGAAAATTTAAAATTTAAAGGTACTTAGTTGTAATTAGTGAAGATAAGTGATCTAAGTGTGACTTAAACATGATCTAGAAAAATGCTATCATATTATGGAGAGATAACCATAATAAATAAAAAGAAAAATTCTTTAATTTTCTAGAATATGGTAGAAGTGATGAATAATCACTTTAATTAATTAATTCCAAATAAAATTAATTATTACTTATATAAAGATCTAGCATGTACTATTCATGATAAATATTTTCGGCATGTGTCCACTGAGTGCTTTATGTACTCATGCTCTGCATGTATTTCTGTAACGCCCCCATTCTTTAAACAAGGACATTACGAAAACTTTACTTTTCTTTAATATTATAAATGATATTATGAAATATGTTTTAAGATAAGCAGCGGAGAGTATAATAAAATTTTTACAAACGGACGGCATATCCCCTATAATTATGTATATGCCACCCTGAAATAATGACCACCAGCAGCAAATTACAATACCAAATAGGGACACAACCCTCATCAGAAAATATACACATATCAAAATGTCATTACAAGAACAACTTTGTTTAGTTAACCAAACCTAATTAAGTTTGTTTTCAACCAAACATTCACACATATATATATAAAAGCTAAGAGAATGTTCATAGGGTCCACTTCCATCTGCTCCAGCCGTCGAGCCTCTCAGCCTGCAAAATATGACAGCATGTGGGGTATGTGAGTATGCAAGCACACTCAGTGGAGAATACACTGCAAGCAGTTATAACCAGTTGTGCAAGTCACATAGCATAATGAACAACTTTCATTATCTTGTCGGTGAGACTAGTCTCTCCCCTCGAGGGTGCTTTATACGCCACACAGGCAATGATTCGCCACACAGGCCATAATACGCCACACAGGCAAGAATACGCCACACAGGCCACGCCACACAGGCAAGTTCATATGAATGCAACAGACACAACAATGATTATAACCATCAACTCACAGATAGCGTAAACCCCACCTCGTGACGATGTTTCACAAGGAATTCTCACTTGCTTGGTTTTCCTCAACTTTAGTCGGTTGTCCGTCCTCGAGCCTTGGATGTTGCGTCGCCAAGCACTTTAAAACTTAACTTATTACACATTGAAAGTACAAACTTATTATGGCTTAACTCGTACAATTAGTACTCATATATAAAACTTGATTTTACATATATAAGTTAAGCAATATTTCTCAATTCAAAATATAAAACATAGAATGCAAATTTCTAAATTCCAAACTTAAATCACAAGTTCCCGACGTCAATTATGGACACTCGGTTTATCGGTTTCCAAAAACATCACCTCGAGTATAATTTCTAAGGATTGGACTATAAAACTCCTAAAGAAATGTTTTGGATTCGGCATCGATTTGAAGCCGGAAAATCATACTCAAATCGCGCAGCACCCGCAGCGCGTAGATTTGACACCCTAACTTCGTCAGGTCATAACTCCCTCTTCCGAACTCCGATTTACAATCCGAAGGTACCGTTGGAAAGAAAACGAAAAGATCTTTAAAATGGAATCTAATATGATGGGTTTTGGATAAGTAAAACGGACGAAAATGAGCCCGAATCCTGTTGCCCTGTTTCTGCCGAAACAGAGATGACACATCGACACTCTAACTTCAGAGGCTTATAACTCCTTCGTTCTATGTCGGAATTACAATCCTAAGATCTCGTTGGAAAGAAGATGAAAATACCTTTAAAATGGTATCTAATATGATGGATTTTAGATAAATAAAACTGACAAAAATCGACTCGCAACCTACTGCCCTGTTTCTGCCTAAAATTGAAAATTTTAATTCATCGACTTTCGCCGACGTATTAACGACAAACCATGGCAGCAGCCCCGCTGCTGCCTCCGCCTCTCCTCCACCGGCGGCCCTTCCTCCATAACACAAACCCTAACCCCACTCACATAAACACATAATTAAAAACCAATAATCACTAATGATCATGATATTTGGTATTGATTGTGCTTACCTCAAGTTCTAGAAGAGAAGAAGAATTTGAAAGAGAGAGTGAGGGGAGGGGAGTGGCCGATTGAAGAGGGTAAGAAATGGGTGTTGGAAATGTTCTACACACTTATATTATATCACTTACTTAGCTATTAAGAAATAAAAAAATATCTTAGATATTTTTTGATAAAAATCTTAGATATTTTTTAATAATTATCTTAGATATTTTTTGATAAATACTCCCTCCGTCCACAAAGTAGCTTCCCATATTTCCTTATCGGTCCGTCCACGAAGTAGCTTCCCACTTTACTTTCTATTTTTGGAAACCTCATACTCCACTCACTACTCAACACATCATCAATAATGTGGGCCCCATTGTCCACTAACTACACATTACTCCACTCACTACTCAACACATCATCAATTAAGTGGACCTCATTCTCCACTATCTACACAACACTCAATACATTTACACACTATCTACTAAAGTCAAACAATACATTAAAACCCGTGCCCGGTCAAAGTGGGAACGTACTTCGTGGACGGAGGGAGTATCTTCTAATATTTTATATAAATTAATGTATATTTTGCTAGGGCACATCCCGGCTCTAAGTCGGACAACCTGTAAGCATTCGAAATCAAATCCGTTAGTTTCAAAATCATCTAAAAATAATTCAATTCGTATTCATCTATATATATATATATATATATATATTTTTTTTCGGTTTAACTTACCCAAAAATATTAATAATAACTTTAAAAGTTTGGGGTATTACAATCTACCACCCTTAAAATAATTTCGTCCTCGAAATTAACCTGGTAAGTCTCTAAGGTTGGGGTAGCGAACCAAGAGTTCGTCTTCTTTTTCTCATGTAGCTTCCTCTTCTTGCATCATAGCAAAAACTCGGGGCTTTACATTCTTCTCAGATTCCCGCGTCTTCCTTTCAGGCTCCTTCGTTTTATCTGGACAATTATTCGCCATATGCCCTGGTTTCCCGCAAGAATAACATATTTTCTTTCCTAGCCAACACTCACCCCTATGATATTTCTTGCAAGTTGGACATTGAGGCTTTTCAGAACTCGACCCAGAAGCTGCAGGACCTACAGAAGATGGTTAAGTTTGCTCCCACTTTCTGCTTAGCCGTTCACTTCCGCTCTTTCCCAGTTTTTCCCATTTTCTTTTCCTTGGCACATCATGTCTCTGTTCAGTGCTTTCTAGTTGCAATCCACTGGAAATTGCCTGGGCTCGTTCAATCACCTCTCTATAAGTTATCAATTTCAGCCCAGCCAAAATTCCTCGGATTTCAGGTCGCAGTCCTTGCTCAAAACGACGAGCTTTCTTCTCATCCGTATCTACTAGATACGGTGCATATCGAGACAACTTGTTGAACTTTCTTTCATACTCAACTACTGTCCTGTTTCCCTGCTTTAGATTCAGAAATTCGGTTTCTTTCTGCAACCGATAAGATTGAGGAAAATAACGGTCTCTAATCATCTCTTTGAAATTATTCCATGTCAGAGCTTGACGTTGGTCAGGAGTCATCGTTCGGGTATGTGATTCCCACCAGTAGCTTGCTTCTTCAACCAACTGATATATGGCACAAGATACTTTCTGTTCATCAGAACAACCCATCAAGTCAAAAATCCTTTCAAGAACTCGGATCCATTCTTCAACATTTTCTGGTCTTTCATATCCCTTAAATTTTGGTGGATCCATCCTTCTAAATTGGTCAATGATTTCATACGTTCTTGGTTGGGTATTCACACTCACACCTCGAACTGTTTGTTGCTGCATAAATCCTTGCAGCGTCTGTAGGAACTGGCCAAAATCTACTCCATTATTATTTGTATTTGAGGCTTGTGGGTCGTTTTCCTATCCAGCATTGCGTCTTGGCGGCATACTTCAGTTTCTAAAGTAAGAGGTACAGGTCATTTGCATTCAACTTACAGGTTATATTTCGAGGACTTCATTCTCATAACATGGAAGTAATTTCTTAATTTGAAGATTAAACTTCAAAAGTAAAAAAAATAACTTCATAAACTTTCATCATTGAGCTTCACAAAGAATGTGTCGGGAAAAACTATATACATTACAAAGCATATCAAACTTAACAATGCAACATACTTTGTCCCTTTATGGACAAATTTTCATACTTTAAATGATTCTTCTCAATACGACCAACTTTTAAACATTACCCCGACACCATCTCTCATTTCTTTTCATTTCATTTCATGTCATAATCACATACCTTTAACATTTTAAAACAAATTCATTTTCATAAACATAATTACCTGAGAGTCGACGTTGAGCAGCGGTCATGACCTAAACATTCTCTCAACTTAAATAGAAGTTCAACTTCTTATCACACATATAACATGTTCATACAGTAAGCAAATCTACAGGAACGTAAACCTGCTCTGATACCACTCTGTAACGCCCCCATTCTTTAAACAAGGACATTACGAAAACTTTACTTTTCTTTAATCATTTAATATTATAAATGATATTATAAAATATGTTTTAAGATAAGCAGCAGAGAGTATAATAAAAATTTTACAAACGAACGACATATCCCCTATAATTATGTATATGCCACCCTGAAATAATGACCACCAGCAGCAAATTACAATACCAAATAGGGACACAACCCTCATTAAAAATATAAACATATCAAAATGTCATTACAAGAACAACTTTGTTTAGTTAACCAAACCTAATTAATTTTGTTTTCAACCAAACATTCACACATATATATATAAAAGCTAAGAGAATGTTCATAGGGTCCACTTCCATCTGCTCCAGCCGTCGAGCCTCTCAGCCTGCAAAATATGACAGCGTGTGGGGTATGTGAGTATGCAAGCACACTCAGTGGAGAATACACTACAAGCAGTTATAACCAGTTGTGCAAGTCACATAGCATAATGAACAACTTTCATTATCTTGTCGGTGAGACTAGTCTCTCCCCTCGAGGGTGCTTTATACGCCACACAGGCAATGATTCGCCACACAGGCCATAATACGCCACACAGGCAAGAATACGCCACACAGGCCACGCCACACAGGCAAGTTCATATGAATGCAACAGACACAACAATGATTATAACCATCAACTCACAGATAGCGTAAACCCCACCTCGTGACGATGTTTCACAAGGAATTCTCACTTGCTTGGTTTTCCTCAACTTTAGTCGGTTGTCCGTCCTCGAGCCTTGGATGTTGCGTCGCCTAACACTTTAAAACTTAACTTATTACACATTGAAAGTACAAACTTATTATGGCTTAACTCGTACAGTTAGTACTCATATATAAAACTTGATTTTACATATATAAGTTAAGCAATATTTCTCAATTCAAAATATAAAACATAGAATGCAAATTTCTAAATTCCAAACTTAAATCACAAGTTCCCGACGTCAATTATGGATACTCGGTTTATTGGTTTCCAAAAACATCACCTCGAGTATAATTTCTAAGGATTGGACTATAAAACTCCTAAAGAAATATTTTGGATTCGGCATCGATTTGAAGCCGGAAAATCACACTCAAATCGCGCAGCACCCGCAGCGCGTAGATTTGACACCCTAACTTCGTCAGGTCATAACTCCCTCTTCCGAACTCCGATTTACAATCCGAAGGTACCGTTGGAAAGAAAACGAAAAGATCTTTAAAATGGAATCTAATATGATGGGTTTTGGATAAGTAAAACGGAAGAAAATGAGCCCGAATCCTGTTGCCCTGTTTCTGCCGAAACAGAGATGACACCTCGACACTCTAACTTCAGAGGCTTATAACTCCTTCGTTCTATGTCGGAATTACAATCCGAAGATCTCGTTGGAAAGAAGATGAAAATACCTTTAAAATGGTATCTAATATGATGGATTTTAGATAAATAAAACTGACGAAAATTGACTCGCAACCTACTGCCCTGTTTCTGCCTAAAATTGAAAATCTTAGATATTTTTTAATAATTATCTTAGATATTTTTTGATAAATATTTTCTAATATTTTATATAAATTAATGTATATTTTGCTAGGGCACATCCCAGCTCTAAGTCGGACAACCTGTAAGCATTCGAAATCGAATCCGTTAGTTTCAAAATCATCTAAAAATAATTCAATTCGTATTCATCTATATATATATATTTATTTTTTTTTTCGGTTTAACTTGCCCAAAAATATTAATAATAACTTTAAAAGTTTGGGGTATTATAATTTCTAAACGTGCAGGTTGAGCTGGGAGATGGCAATGGAGATGAACACTGTAGCTTACTTTTTGATATGTAAATATTGAGTGGGATTTATGGTCATCTTGTTAAAACCTTGTTGAAAACATACTTTGTAAGCCCTGAGTTATATGTCGTCATACATATAGCTCATCCATTCTTCCATATGCTGAACTCTATTTCCTTTTTGTTGTTAACTTGAATGTTTGGTACAATTATGTTTTGCTAGCTTATAAAATCCTCGTTGGTATTTTTCCGTTGTAAATCATCATCTTCAACCATTTAACCTTATTGTCTGAGTTTTGTCTTTGGTAAATTGAAACCTGAGTTCATAACTTGTCTGAATTTATTTTTCGCTAGAAATAGGGCAGCATGTTGGAATCCTTTTTTCATTCGTCTCATCTATCCAAATTCTTTCAAAATTTGTACCATTTTAAAGATATTCTCGATACCTTTCTAACGGTTCATTCAGATGACAATTCGGAGTCCAGATGAGTAAGTTATGATCCTTAGAAGTTAGGGTGTCAAATCTGCCCTGAGGATTCCTGCGAAAATTTCGATTCAATTTATCCCTGAGATTCAATTTCATTTCCAAGAGTTTCCTTGTTAACCGAGTCATGGTCTAATTACTTTACTAAGATATGGTTAAGAAATTGGGTTGTGACAGTTTGGTATCAGAGCGGTTCTCTTTCTTGAGTCTATGAGTTAGTAAAAGCTCAGTGTTCTGAATCCATCTCCTTCAGCTTAACCAGGTAAGAAGTTAGAATACATTCTCAGATAAATTGAGAATTATAATTTTAGCATGCAAGTGTTGTGTTTATGTATAGAACTTGATTTGGGAATGCGTGTAAAATATGTGTTCAGTTATTTTATCTATGTGAAGTTTAGATGAATCTTGAGAAGTATAGAATGAAAAGGTAAGTACGATAGATAAGAATTTATTATATAAACACATAAGTTATATTTTATAGGATGGTGAGAACCGTGACTACTCCACGAAAAAGTAAAAGGCCTAGACTTACAATCATGAGAAGAACGAATAGTTTCTATGAGCTTAGAAGATGAGAACAACAAAATTTAATCGAGTTTCTGGAGCAATTTCGGAGCATGTGGTGGCTGGTCAGAGAGTTCGGGGTAACTGAGTTTGATGGTATAATTCAATTAGTGAATGTTTTTACCCGTTGATTGGCAAGGATGGGCTGCTTCTCGTGCACTTGATTTTATTGCTGATAATCAGGGTCTTGTTGAACCAGTTGATTTTAATGGATTTATCGATGTTATCATCAGACAATATCAAGGTACTCAGAGTCTACCCCTTGGTTCTTATCCTTCTTTGGAGGAGTTTATTCTAGCCGTTCATTTCATTATTTCATCGGATGTTCGTATCCGGAATGAAAATTCTCATCCAGAGGCTGAAGAAACCATTGTTCTAGAAACAATTGTTGAAGAACCCACTTCTATTGAGCCTAATGATCTTATCGTTCCTTCGGATCATGAATTGATCATTTCAGAATCTCAACCGATTCTTCTTGATGATGACCTTTCTTAGAATGCTTCGGACTTTTCTGATCTAGATTCCGAGATGTTTCCTATTGATTTGGATTGGTATGATCAACCTTTTGCTTCACCACCACATCAAGCCATTCCACTTCAAGCCATTCCGCTTCAAGCCATTCCACTTCAAGCTATTCCAGATGATTTTCTATCTGAGATCTCATCTTCACCCCAGAGTCCACTTCCATTTGAATCTTCACAGTCAGAAGCAGGACCTTCTCGATCAATGAAATTTAAGAGATCTTTTAAATATGAACCTGAATTTTTGCCCAGTATTGGCACTACGAAGCAACAACCCCTCCAAATTAGCCAAATGTCTTTCATTACAAATCCCTCCAAATTAGAACCATCACTCTCATTTACTAGTCGCTCTTATGGACCACCACCACCAGAGTCAGACAGCATAGAAGAAGAGTCAGAGTTTGAGAATGATGAAGATGAGCTAAAATCTAATGAAGAAATAATTGGTGTCGGAAACAACAGGATCAACATCGACTAGGAGCAAGAGGGAAGTAACGTTGATTTGTCACGAAGGCTAGATTAAGGGATAGAGAGGAGTTCTCTATTACGAGAAAGGAACAAGGAAAAGTTTAGTGATGTACATATGTAAATAGTTAAGGAGGTAGTAAAATAGGATGTAGTATGGGATAGTGTAAAATAGATAAGTGGGAGCCCTACTATGTACCAAAACTTTGTTTGATAAATAAAATTTTATTACCAAAAACCCTTAAAAGAAGTTTCTTCTTTGACATGCAAACTTGAAACTTGTGATATTAACATTTTGTTATTTCCTTACTTGAACCTATTGTTTAAACAAGAGAAAATATTTTTATTGAGTTTGGTTTGTTATTGGAAAAACCTTGCATTCCTTTCAAATTCATTGTATACATACTGCATATGTTGTTCTCATTAAATTATAATTGCAGTATGCCACCTCGACGTCGTATCCCTACACCTGAAGAAGTAGAACAAGAAAATGAAAACACTCCTCAACATTCTTCTGCACCTGTACTTCCTCAACCTAACCGAAAGATTGCTGAACTTTTTCTCCGTCAAAACCCTCCCACTTTTAGCGGAACTAGTAGTCCTGCAGAGGCAGAAGAATGGGTGCGTACTATAGAACGAATCTTTAAGTTTCTGGAATGTTCAGATCGGGAATGTCTTTTATGCATCTCTTTTCAGTTAAAGGGTCCTGCCGATTTCTGGTGGGAAGCGCGCTAGAAAACTCTTACACACTTCCTTTTTCCTTTAAATTTTTGGTTTGGAAACGCCGCCTTCGGTGGAATTTGCGTCTGCGATAGTGTTGGAGTGGATTCCATTACCATCTTTTCGGGTTGCATTTCCAATTCCATGTCTAAAGCTCGATTCAATGGCTCAGCATACAATAAGAAGGATTGGCTTGCTAAAATAACCATTATTTCTTGACGTAACCCTGATCGAAATAATTCTGCCATCTTCTCATCCGTCTCGATTTTATAAGGAGCATATCGAGCTAGGCTGCAGAATTCTCGGTAATACTCAGCCACTGACTTCTTCCCTTGCTTCAAATTAGTGAACTCTATTTCTTTCTGCTTCTGATAACTTCGTGTAATATACTTAGCAAATAATTCCTCCTTGAATTGTTCCCACGTAAAGCCTTCTAACTGAAGGATTTTCCAAACAAGAAATCATGGCAAAGGTTGAGTCAGGCTACACCAACTCAATTTCGACCATCATCTCAGAGTTTGACTCAAGTTTCTCCAAATTCCACCGGGATACCTTTATGTCCCAGATGTAATAGAACACACGCAGGAGTTTGTAAGTGTTGGGAACCCTTAAATAGTTTGGTTTTGATGATGATCTCTCGAAACACACTTAGTTCTTTTTAGAGTTAAATTGTTCTACCTGTTAACAGATCACTGCATATAAAGTGAATTCTGATAAAGAACAGATTAGGAGATAACTTAGCATGTAAAGGAACTATTCCTATAGAAGTCATTTTCTATAATAGTATAGGATGAAGGCCAAGATTTTTCGCCAAGAAGAAATCGATCTGCTGTAACAGACAGCAACCAGATCACTGACCAGATCGATGACCATAGCGAAGCACCAGATCGATAGAGTCATCAATCTACCAGATGACATCATCCTACACATCATGTCCTCTTGCCACGTCAAAATTGAAGTCCATCCAACAGGGTTTGGAAAGAGAATCCACGCTTGACACAAGGAAGGAAAGTAACCGTTAGCGATCTGCTTTCCATACTTAGAGGATTAAGTCAACGTTTTTACAAGGCAAGAACATATATGATGGATATCATTGATTGGAAATCTCACGTCAATCAACAACGGCTAGAATTTTTAATTCAAAGCCTATATATATTTGAAGTTCAAGATCTGGAGAGTGACTCACGTAAGCTACATTGATAACATACTCTCAAGCAAATCTTTGAACCAGACTAAGAGCTTCAAACAACCTGTGATTCTACATCACACCAACCCAACCTTGATTCAAGTTTGTCTTATCGAGAGAAAGGAGATCATCCTGCTAGCTAGTAGTTTTCTAGTGGTAACGTAGAGGTAATCTGTTGTAAAGGGACACGACCCTTACTTCGTGCATAAGTATCTCTCTAGCTTTGATTGGTACTTGTGACTCGTTCTCCACGAGTATAAAGAAGAAGAGTATCCTAGTAGTGGATAATCTGGTCTAGTTTTGATGAGATCGTGGACGTAGGGATTTCCCGAACCACGTTAAACAACTGTGTCATTTATCTTTCTGCATATTTACTTTAAGTTGTTTATTATTCTAACTCTCTGCACTATCATATAGTCTGCATCTCAATCAATCTGCTTTAATCAATCTGATTAATCCTTAAGGTTTTCAATATAAGAGCACTCACTAAATCCACCATATTTCCGCACACACGCAACACTTAGAAGATAATAAGATCACTCTTATTATTGTCTAAGTGTCTACACTAGAGAGCAATCTGTCTGGACTAATTTGGGATCGATCTGTTGATCAATCTGGTTAGTCATCTGCCGAGCAATTTCTTATTTAAAGAATAGCTTGAACTCTCTAATAAAAAACCAAGTAAACTGAAAAGTTTGTATTTTGTGTATTCCCCCCCCCATACACCAAACCTTGCTCTTTCGGGACCAACAAGTGGTATCAGAGCGGTGGTTCAAACGACCATTATTTCTGTTTCACAGGGATAAAACCTGTGTGGTCAACTTGAATAGATCTTAGAAAACCTATTTTCATTCACGTGCATACTATCTGCTATGGAATCTTCTGTTGTTAGGGCGTGCGAAGAATTCTCTATCCAAGGATATAGAGAATGGAGTTTCAGAATCAAAACAGCAGTCAAAGCCCATCACTATCTGATATGGAAAGTTATAGAAGATGGTCCACTACAGATCACTGAAGAAGTGACAGTAACTACTTCAATTGGTGTAACTACACAGATAGCTCCCAAAGATCAAAGAAAATATACTGCAGAGGAATGTCGCGAAGCCAATCTGGATGACTTTGCTAAAGGGATCATATCTAGCACGGTCAAAGGCGTATATCTGGCCAAAATCCAAGATTTGGATACTGCCAAAGAGATGTGGGAAACCTTAAGAGACTTATGTCTAGGATCAGAGGTCATGATTGAGAACAAACTGTCTCTTGCCTGCAATAAATACGATGAATTCAAAATGAAACCAGGCGAGACCATTGAGCAAATGAAGATGAGATTCACTAGAATCCTCCTTGAGATATACGCGTTCAATAAGAACAAGTATACTCAAAGAGAGAAAAACATGAAAGTACTCAGAGCACTTCCACCTAGCTGGGAGATATATGCTGCAATGCAACCACTTCGTGCAGACTTCAATGAACTTTCTACTGAAGCTTTATTTGATCATCTTGAAGGTCATGAATGTGACATTGAAAGAATTCGAGGATCAGATCATCTGTCCAAAAAGGCAGACAGTAGTTCAAAGAAAGAAAAAGAAGTTGCCTTCAAAGCGAAGAGCAAAACAGACGAACCTTCTGAATCCTCTACACCAGAGGAAGAGAAAGGTTATGACAAACTGTTAAAAGAGTTTGCAATGATTGCCAAACGCATGGACAAGATGGAGGTCAGATCGAAGAAAAATAGACGTTTCTACAAAGATAACAAGAATAAATTCTACAAGAAACGTGACAATGATCGACCTGATAATAAGGATGAATCAAAACAGCAGACATGTAAATTCTCAAAAACGTCTAACTCAACAGATTATACCTGCTTTGGTTGTGGCAGAACAGGTCATTTCAAAACAGATTGTCCTGATATGTCCAAAATCCAAAGAGAAGAATTGAGAGCAAAAAGAGATCGAAAACTTAAATATGAGCGCAAGGGTATGCTAGCTGAACAAGATTCAAGCAGCTCGAGTCATTTTTCAGATAGCTCATCAGAGAATGATGAAGCATTATTTGCCAATGACGAAGAAGGTTGGGATGAATGCTATGTGGGATTAGACAACGGTCTGGATGAAGTCGAGGTAAATTCTTGCAATTCAAATTCCTCAAATGATAATGATCTTGAACAGGAAGAAGAAGATCAATCTGAATACTCATGGGAAGAAGTAAATGAGATGTTCAAGAGCTATTCGAGCCTCAAAAGACTTTTTAGAGAAGTAGTAGAAGAAAATGATAGACTGAAAAAATCAGAACAGATACTGAGTACAACTAACACCCAATTCGTTGCACAAATAGCTGATCTGGAAGAACAGATCAAGGGAAAAGATAGAGACATTCACTCTTTAAACTCAAAGGTCAAAGATCTCATCAACAGAAACAACGTAGTTGAAGAAAAGAGAAAGAAAGGCAAAGAAATGATCTACAAAAGTGATGAGCTTGCCAAGCTGCTAATCAACCTGCAGCAAAAAGGCACATCTGGATTAGGATATCCAGGTCACTCAGAAAAATCTTCAGGAACCATAAGCTTTGTACCAGAGAGAAAGCAAATACCAGATCAAGTAATAGATCCGAGGAACAAGAAAGATCATCCCCAGAAGATGATGGTGAAACAGACTGGGTACAGACAATACCATCAAACAAAGGGACAACCAGCCCATTACACAGAAACAGATCATGTTCATAAAAAGAATGTCAACAGGACATTACCCACTAAGAAGGGATTGAAGAATGATGGAATAGAGAGACATCATCCATCTGTATTCCATTCTTTGTCTAAAGTTAATAATGATGGGAACATCATTACTTGTTATATTTATGTTCCTAACCCAAAAATGTTCTGGATTTGAAAGGGAACATTTGCTAATAATCAAGCACCCAAACGTTGAAGGGTAGCTAAGAAGAAACAAGATAGCTAGAGGAAAAATCTGGATAATAGATAGTGGATGTTCGAAGCACATGACTTGTGACAAAAATCTACTATCAGATTACATTGAAAAGCCAGGACCACAGGTCACCTTTGGATGTAACTCAAAAGGGTACACCAGAGGATATGAAAATATAAAAGTTGGCAAGACCACCATCTCAAATGTTTCGTATGTTGAGGGTCTTAGTCTCAATCTGTTTTCTGTAAGTCAGTTATGTGCTAACGGTAATCAGATCGTTTTTGATACTAACAACTGCTTTGTGAAGAACAAGGAAGGAGATGAGATACTCCTTACCAGAAAATTGCAGGATAGGCTATATATTGTCATGTGGACAAATCAGATCGAGACCTGCTTAGTCACTAAAACTGTATCAGAAACAAGCTGGTTATGGCACAAGAGGTTGAGTCACCTAAATTTTAAGTCAATCAACAAGATTGCCAAAGAAAAATTAGTGGAAGGACTACCAGATCAAGTATATGATAAAGATCATATATGTGATACTTGCCAAGCTGGAAAGCAAACTAGATCATCCTTTACAAGCAAAACAGCTCACTCAACATCAAGAATACTGGAGCTTCTGCATCTGGATCTGTTTGGACCAGTTAAACCACTAAGTATAAATGGAAGAAAATACACCTTAGTAATCATAGATGATTACTCTAGGTTCACCTGGGTCATCTTTCTGTTAAATAAGAAAGAGACACTAGCCAAACTACTTGATTTTCTACACAAGATCACCAAACAGAAAGAGGTGAGTGTAGCTACTATCAGAACAGATCGAGGAAAAAAATTTCTCAACCAGAAGATTGAAGCATACTGTAATAAGATGGGAATCACTCATCAAACTTCAGCTGCTAGAACTCCTCAACAAAATGGAGTTGTTGAAAGGAGAAATAGATCACTTAAAGAAGCAGCTCGTACTATGCTAAATGCTACTAATCTACCCAAGAAATTCTGGGCAGAAGCTATCTACACAGCCTGTTATACTCAGAACAGATCATCAATCACACTCAGACATGGAAAGACTCCATATGAGATCTGGAACAACAGAAAGCCTAAGATTTCTTACTTTCGTACTTTTGGCTGTTTGTGTTACATACACAATAATGAGAAATCTCAATTAAGGACTTTTGATAGCAAAACTGATCCTGGAATATTTTTGGGATATTCTGATGTCAGTAAAGCGTATCGAGTCTACAATAAGAACTCTCATATTGTGGAGGTAACACCTCATGTTGTCTTTGACGAATCTATTGTTGAGTACAAGTTACCTGTTAATAAACAGACAGAGAACCAGATGAGTTCAAGAAAGATAAATGAATTGCTATTAGAAGATATCCTTATCTGGAATTCAAAAAGTGATGATGAAGATATCAACACTCCACCAATTGCTGAAGAAATTATACAGCAAGGGGGAACAATTCAATGTAATCTGGATGAAAACAGATCACCAACAGAAAGCAATGAAACAGTCATTGCAGATAATGATCAATCTGAAAATTTAAATCCAGAGGCTGAAACAAATGAGAATCCATTTCAAGCTTCACCAACAACACACTCTGAATTTGAGGAACCAATAGATCAACCTGATCCTGAGATATCTGATGAAGAGATGACCAGGAGAAGGAGATGGATACAAGATCATCCACCAGAATAGATTGTCGGGAACCCATCAGATCGTGTGAAAACAAGAAGAATGCATGGAGAAAGTGCCTTGTTAAGCTGCTATCTTTCTCGGATTGAACCATCTGATGCTGATGAAGCACTACAAGATGCAGATTGGATAACCGCAATGCAAGAAGAACTTAATGAGTTCAAAAGGAATGATGTCTGGTATCTCGTAGACAGACCCAAACACCAAGGAGTAATTGGTGTAAAATGGGTGTTCAAAAATAAACGAGATGAGAATGGTGAAGTAGTCAGAAACAAAGCCAGATTAGTAGCTAAAGGCTATAATCAACAAGAAGGCATTGATTTTGATGAAACATTTGCACCCGTAGCCAGACTAGAAGCAATAAGGCTGTTCTTGGCATATGCTGCACACAAAAGATTCAAGGTATACCAGATGGATGTCAAAAGTGCCTTTCTAAATGGTATCCTTGAAGAAGAAGTTTATGTGGAACAGCCACCTGGATTCGAAGAAGCAGATCCAAATCAGAAAGTATACAGATTGACAAAAGCAGTCTATGGTCTAAAACAAGCCCCTAGAGCTTGGTACGAGACACTGTCTACATTTCTACTAGAATCTGGATTCAGAAGAGGATCAGTTGACAAGACTTTGTTCATCATCAAAGTTAAAGAGAATATCCTTTTAGTACAAATTTATGTAGATGATATCATATTTGGATCCCAATCTACTTATTTGTGTGATAAATTTGCTGAACTTATGAAAAATAAGTATCAAATGTCCATGATGGGCGAAATGAGTTTCTTTCTAGGTTTGCAGGTCAAGCAGTTACCAGATGGCATCTTCATTAATCAAGCAAAGTATGTTCACGACTTGCTAACTAAATTTGGGATCAAAGACAGTAAACCTTGTTGGGAACCCCATAAAATTTTATTAAGTTTTGATGATGCTCTTACAAAACACACTTGGAACTATACATGTTCTGTACATCTTATTTCTGATTTCAGTAAACCAGATGGTCGAAGCTAATTCAACCAGAAAGATGGAATTTGTCTTTGACAGAAAGTCAAACCAGCAAGTCTGGAGCAGAAGGCTGGAACAGAAAGCTAGAGCAGAAGGCTAAGTCAGAGACATAACGCCTAAACCAGCAAGTCTCAAGACAGAGAGTCACAAACCAGAGAATCTCAAACCAGCAAGTCTCAAGACAGAATGCTAAATCAGAGAGTCTCAAAATGAAGCTAGTTAACTTTGACAGAAAGTTAAAAGATGGAAGATGCTTCGAACAGAAAGTATTTCTACCAGAAGGTACTCTACCAAAAAGTATTCTAACAGAAAGTACTCCTACCAGAAAGTCTTTTCTACCAGAAAGTAGTTCAACCAGAAAATGGTTAACGTATGCTCAACCAGAAAAGCATCTCAAAGTCACTAGACCAGAAAGGGTACAACCAGAAGGGTAGAAGCCAACCAGAAAGAGCAGAACCAAATCTGTCAATAAAGCATTAAAGACTCTCCATCGAAGAAATAGAAACTGAATCATTGATTGATATGAAGAAGGAAAGCAATCACAGATGATCTGCTTACCATTCATAAAAGATTCATTCAACAAATCTACAAGGAAATAAGAGATACGATTGATTGGCAATTAACAAATCAAATCAAGCCAATCAACAAACGGCTAGAATTTCAAATTCAGAGCCTATATATGTTTGAAGATAAAAAGTCTGAACATACAGAAGAACACGCACAAGCGCTATACAGCAGAAACACTTTCAAGCACTCTATCTCTAAATCAGACTTAAACTTCAACCTGTTCGTGATCATAATCACACCAAACCACCTCGATTCAAATCTGTCTTATCGAGAGAAGGAGATCTTTACTAGCTAGTAGTTTTCTAGTGGATTAACGTGAAGATAGCCTCTGTTTACAGTAGTTTTCTGTAAGTTGTAAAGGGACACGACCCTTATTCGTGCATAAGTTTCAAATCAGTTTGTACTTGGAACTTGTGGCTCGTTCTCAGCGAGGTTAAATAAGAAGAGTATCCTAGTAGTGGATATCTAATCCAGTTTGGACTAGACCGTGGACGTAGGGGGTTTCCCGAACCACGTAAAAATAACTGTGTTATTTAAATTCTGCATTTGATATTCAGTTGTTTTTATTCTGCATCTATCATACTCATTCAAATCTGCATTCTTAATCAACTTCCTAAATATTCGATTAAGTCTTCAAAAGATTTTCATAACAAGAGCACCGACTAAAGTCCACCATTATTCCGCACACAATACTTAGTTTGAAAACAAGTTCACACTTGCTTTCTGCTTTGTATATCTCACTTGAGAGAATTTATCTGGATAGAGTCTAATTGATTGAAAATCAATCTGTTCTATCACTTTGAGCAATCTGTAAATCAGAAAGCTTACATCTCTCTGATTAATTTAGTCAAGTAAACTGAAAAGTTTGCATTTGGTGTATTCCCCCCCCATACACCAAACCTTGCTCTTTCGGGACCAACAAACCTGTTAAAATCCCAATGCAGACCAACGGGAAAATTGATCCTGATCCATAGGGAAAACTAGCTAATATCATTCAATACAGTGGTATCATAGGGTCATTACTCTACCTAACTGTCAGTCGACCTGACATCATATTTGCAGTAGGAGTATGTGCAAGATATCAAGCAAACCCCAAAGAGTCTCATATGGAAGCAGCTAAGAAGATATTAAGATTATGCGAAGACAACTTTGAGCTAACTGGATACACAGATTCAGATTATGCTGGATGTAAGCTGGACAGAAAGTCAACATCTGGTACATGTCAGTTCTTAGGAAATAAACTGATCTCTTGGTTCTCAAAGAAGCAGACATCTGTTGCCACATCAACCACAGAAGCTGAATATATGGCGGCAGGGAGCTGTTGTGCACAAATACTCTAGTTAAAACAACAACTCAAGGACTATGAGATTGATGTAAAGGAGATACCTATTTTCTATGATAGTTCTGGTGCTATAGCAATCACACATAATCCTGTTTTGCATACCAGATGCAAACATGTAGATGTGAGACATCACTTTATAAGAGACCATGTTGAAAGAAAACATGTATAGATTGAGAAGATACACATTGAGATACAGAGAGCAGATATTCTCACCAAAACATTACCAGAAGAAAGATTTAAGATGCTTTGTGGGAAATTAGGATTGTTAAATCTGGAAGAAAGGACCAGATAGTCTTAGAACAGATCAGGTAAAATTCCAACTGGGAATTGACACAAGATCATCATATTCCAACAGGGAATTAGAACTAGATTGACATAATCCAGATTGATATAGACCAGATCATGTAAACTTCCAACTCGGAATTGACACCAGATCACTAAGTACATGTTAATGGTCAAACAGATCAATCAAATTCCAACTAGGAATTATTAAAAGGTCATCACACCAGATTGATATTCAAATTGGAAAGTGGCATAAACAGATCGATAATGTTGACAACAGTTCGTTATAAAGGAGATCGATCTGGACCAGATAACTAGCAGCCACGTGGATATTAATTAGTATTTTTTTATTTATTCCCATTACTTGGTCAAGGGGGAAAGTCAACAAGATACGGCGATTATTTTTAATCATAGCCCATGTATCTAAATTCTGACATAATATACCAAATCTTTTATTTTTGATGATTAAGTACAGTGTTTGGGAAACGTGATCAAGGAGATATTTACCAAACCAAGAAAAAGGAAGAAAATCGACGGGTGAAACAAACACAAGCCTCACTACAGCCGTTGGATCAAGCGCGTGTATCAAACGCAGAAGAGAGAAGATAATGGACCCTATGTCTATTACTCAGAGAGGCGGGAAAAGCAGAAAAAGGGAAGAATATCAATTAATTTATTACTTTGTTTATCACTTATCTATATATTTTGATAAGGCGGTTCGTCTATCATCTACATTCTCCTTCTTCGACACTCGGCAAATTTTTCATCCTTTCAGACTCTCACAATCTTCAAAAACCTACCTGTCAACATGGCTCCAAAATCTTCTTTGTTTCTTGAGCAAGTGAAATTTTTGAACCCATACATTCATCAAGATCTCTACGCTGTTCTTGACACCTTCGGTTTTCACAAACTGGACAAGGCTTTCGACCTTGTTAAGCGCTGCAAAGGTTTCAAATTTATGAGTTTTTTTTTTCTTTTTAACTGTTCTATATCTTGAATGCTCTGAAATTTCTCAAACTCGTATTGAAAATCAGTTTTACCCATTTGCATGCATATGTGCACTTGTACTGTAGTGTAGAACTCTATATTCTGTAAACTGCTACTGGGCACTTATACTTCATTGATGGAAGGATAGTGCTCATATATATATTGCTTTGACTTTGCTGTAGGATTTCACAACATCATTACCACACACCCTGTCCATTTCTTGCCAAAGGAAGTAGCAGCCTTTTATCTCTCATGGCAAGGAGAGAAAGGTGGAAATGAAGCCACTATCAGAGTGAGCAAGGGCAGCACCATCAGCAACACTACATACAACGTCTTGAACATCATTGATGAGGTTTACAAACTGAAGGATGAAGGTCTTAGCCTTGGAGACCTAACGGACGAGCAACTACAGGAGGCCATAGAGATGGTGATGGTCGTGCCCATTCATTACACGAACAAGATGTTCAACATGACACTACTTGCTCCTGAATTCAAAATCATTTTTGAATTCGTCCAGCGAATCTTCATGAACCACAATGGTTCCTATGACCAAGTCACCCTAGAGAAGTTCAAGCTTCTTGCTGCTGTCGTGCTTAATCTACCGGTGAACTGGAGCAGAATACTCTTTGATCTCTTGGAAAAGGAGGCCAAGATGATCACATTTGTGAAAGGAGGAAACCCTGGGATTGAAGTAAGAAGGAGCAGCTTGAGGCACTCCACCAAGATCAGCTATATGCTGGAGTCATTCTTCAAGCAACACAAATGGGATACCATAGTCGAATTCAACAACAGATTACACTTCCCAAAGGACCAACATCAAATCGAAATGTCTATGGGCATTTCTGCCAATCTGATAGCAAGGGTGACAGACTCTGTGTATGCAAATGCTTTGATGGAGATGGGAAGTTCTAACCCAATCTGGGTTCCACCATCTGCTCCTGCTGAGAAGTCCACCAAGACAAGTGTGACAAAAGAAAAGCCAGTTGAAAGGACTCCCTCCAAGAGAGTTACAAGGAGGGCCAACTCAGTTGAAACAGACGCCTCCACTACAGCCCAACAACCAAAACCGAAGAGAAGGAGGTTACAGAAACTTGCTGAATCTGTGGAAGAAGTCCAGATTCAGGAACCTATCATTGCTGAAACAGCTATCCCTCAACACGCACTAGTAGAAAAAAGCACATAGACTACGGTTTTAAACCGTAGTCTATGACCCTTTTGACCGTAGTCTATACTACCGTAGTGTATACTTGTTAGTATACACTACGGTTTAAAAACCGTAGTCTATGTAGATAATAGACTACGGTTCAAAACCGTAGTCTATGAAGAAAAAACTGTAGTGTATTCATGTCAATTACTACAGTTCAACATTCAACTGTAGTGTATGTACCATTATACACTACGGTTTTTCATTTAACCGTAGTATATGCTTATGTATAGACTACAGTTAATTGAAAAAACCGTAGTAATTGAGTTGCAATAGACTACAGTTTTGTGAAGAACAGTAGTGTATAATTCAGTATAGACTACGGTTTTCTTAAAAACCGTAGTGTAAGAGATAGTATAGACTACGGTTTTAGAAAAATTGTAGTGTATAATTCAGTATAGACTACAGTTTTCTAAAAAACCGTAGTGTAAGAGTTACTATAGACTACGATTTTTAATAAAAACCGTAGTGTTTGTTCTAGTATAGACTACGATTATAACAAAACTGTAGTGTATGATATAGTATAGACTACAGTTTTCTCAAAAACCGTAGTGTAAAAATCATTATAGACTACGGATTTTAACAAACTGTAGTGTATGATTAAGTATAGACTACGTTTTTTGCAAAAACCGTAGTGTATGATATAATAGAAACTACACTACGGTTTCGTAAACCACACCTGTTTTATACACACACATATATATATATATATATTTTCTTGTATTTCATGATCTATACTATAATAATGACTAAATTTATAATATAACAAATGTATTTCAAACAATGGGATTTCATTACATCAAAATAGATCGATAATTACACAACTACTTTACAAAATATTGTCATCCCAACAATTTGTTTATCCATTATCTTTACAAAATTATCAATATACATGCTAAATATCCAAAATATGAAACTGCAGTTGCATGTGAACTACACATATTCTAATTCCATCAATCCACCTTTTGACCTCAACCTGAAAAGATAAACATGAATTTATATATGTATATATATGAATACGACAATTATATGACTAGGAGAAAAACAGGTTATCATAACTACTGAAGTCTGAAGCTTTAATCTTTTACTCCTACCTGTACATCCCACACATGGTAATTGTGACCTTTGTAGCAGACAAGATTTGCATTCAATTTTGAGCTCCAAAGTCGAACTGCAGTTTAGAAGTCATTGATTGCTTATTTGGTCAAGGGAAACGAACAGAGTACACAAATAATATCAACAATAATATCAACAATAAGAAACTAAAGTCCGAAAGAAGACATGAGAAAGATCCTAAGGCTTGAAAGCTTGTGTATACAAGTTAATTTACTACAGCAATGAGAGATCAACTTACAGGTTACATTCTGTTGCCCAAGCTTTGCCATGTCCCAAACCTGTCCATTGGGTTTAAATTAGCACATCAATGAGAAATACTACTGATTGTGAAGAAAAAGTACATAGGATAGTAAGCAACCTTCAATGATGAATCTGAAAATCTACCAGCTACCATTGACCCATCATGGGATATTGAAGCACAATTCAAGCTATAGAAATAACAGTTTTACAGTTATCATTATATCCCCACAAGAAGTGTAGACTGCCAGACATTTAGGAACTTGGTGGACTGCTTGCATAGTACATGCCCACATGTCAGCAACATAGGAGGATTCTCTTCGCTTACTTGGTCACGACTCACAGGGCACACAAATATGGAGTGGAACTGAAACTCACTGTCCAAATCCACTGGCACCGGTAGCTGTTTCATCAATTGCCATTCCTGCTTCTTCCCCATCATCTGTTACAAGTCTTTAGTTTTTCAATATCAAGCAAAATTAATCTAAGGAAAAGGAAAAAGGTTTTGCACGTAAAGCAAAAATGTAAATGTAATAGAGGTATCAATATAGTCCCTGAAGCATCACCAAGCATGATGTCCGTACCTTATCAGTAACAAGCATATTTGATTCAGCAATATGCACTCCTGGAAGTGAACAAGTATCCTCAACTGCTACACCAAAATTTACAAAATCAAAGATAGGTTACAAGCAACTTTTGTCTAGATGCAACACACTATCACTTGGCCTCGAAGTTCCTAAAAGGTAAAAGCCGCCAAATGCATGAATATAGTACAGTACTAACAGATTTCATTAAATGTAACAGAAATCCAAACTTGCATAGTTTTTCTATCCCCAATGAGAAAGATATTATTCCTGTTATTCATAATTAATTACTGATACTCAGGAATAAAGAGGACTGCACCCAAAAGAGTTATACAGGTTCAGGTGTCCTTATAATAACTGATATTCATAATTAAAGACTGAAATATCAAAAGTTTCCAGGTTCAGGTGTCCTTATAAGGACGACAAGGCAGGTCTACATTATACAGCATAAAGATCAAACAGATAGAAAGGTAAAACAAATATTCAAGCAGATCAAAATATTCTACTTCGGGAAGACTTTAAACAAAGTGTATTTCTTCTACCTGACTCGCCATATTTGGGAAGATTGTTTATATGGTTTTGGTCCTTCTCCTTTACTAATGTGGATAAAACCCAAGGAAGAATGGAATTTCTTTTCTTACCTTCAAGGGAATGAGAAAAAAAGAAATAAATAATCACCCAAATAATGCAAAAAGTAACCAAACATCTAGAGTTCAATATTCAGTTTAGAAATTAAAAAACTTGTGTCTTCTTCCAAAATGATCACGTCTCCAGAAAAACTGATCTCATCATACCAGATTTGCTATCATCAGCTCCTTCAAGTTTGGAGACTTGTAAGCCCACACCTCTAATATCTCCAACATCTAGCATTAATGTAGGCATGTCATTTTAGGGGGGGAAAGGGAACAATTCAATACAATAGATTATCAAATAGACAAGTTGATGGTATCTAAAAACTATAAACTGATTCTCTCATTTAGGGATCAATGGATCACCACATCAACTATTCTAGTTATAATATGAGAGTTTGTGTAGTTATGAGATAACCATCATATAGAACCAGAATTCATTACTCTTGCACATATCT